>CM042318.1:20259092-20376592 GCA_023566125.1 Zingel zingel | reverse complement strand
GATGCTGTCCTCCTCTCCTACTTCAATGCCTAACAAATCTATCTCTTTCTCTCCCTGACCCTGCCTTTCACTGGTTGAAGCCTGAAAATATTGTAAACAAATTAATAACATAATTAATGACACTGGTCGAACTGTTCAGCTCTGTTTCAGACTGATACCTCCGGTTCAGGCTGGTCCTCATCCTCAACACGTGCCTTTTTCAGTCGCGGAAAATAATTTTCAATACTCATCTGGATTGAAGCAGCAAACATTCAGTGTAAGAGTAAAAAATGACATAACATTATTTATAATATGTTTATTTGATTGACAGCTGATACATATAGTGTTTTGACCTCGACAACCCAAACTTGCGACTAGTTAACTTTCTAAAGCAGCCACAATTGCTTGTTTGCTAAGAGCCGGGTCGGTGATTGTGAATGTGTGATATGTGTACCACCGGGATACATTGGTACAGATCGGAGAATATGCAGGAAACTTTATTCCAGACGGAATACTCGACACACTATGTGAGTTTTGCCCGCTACGCAGACCAGCACCTCAGCCTGCGGTGACGCTTGATGCCGGGGACATCGAAAGCGGTGTGCGAGAAAGCGGAAACGCGGAATGAGGGCAGGAGTTCGAGCTAGGTGGAAAGCTAACGCTACCCGGCCACCTGGCCCATCCATCCTGCTTGCAAGTTTCCACTCATTAGACAACAAACTGGACTACATCCAACTTCAGCGAAACTCCCAACGCGAGTTCAGAGACTGCTGTGTTTTTGTTTTTGTGGAAACATGGCTGAACAACAGTGCCTGCTAGCCTTCCGAGCAGGGCTAAGGGGTCAGGGGTAAGGGGTTGCCGGGTAAGACTTGTGGAGGTGGGCTGTGTTAACACGGACACGGACTGGTGCGGAAATGCAGTGCTTGTATCCAACAGCTGGTGGAGTTTGTGACTGTTAAATGCCGACCATTCTACATTCCACGCAAATTCACAGCTGACTCAGTGTTTACGTCCCACCTAGCGTTAATGCTACCAATGCGTTAGCTGAACTTTATTATTATCACATACTTGTTTAATGTGTGTGCACTAAATGTAGCCCGTATGTCCTTTTTATTTAATATATATTTTTATATAATGCCATTTTTATATAGTCGTTTTTATATATTTTAAATGTGTAACGCCACTTGAGCCACGGTGAAACGTTGTTACATGTATATGGTTGAAATGACAATTAAACACACTTGATTTGACTGCCTCTCTGTAACCGGTAGGCGTGGCTTGGGAGTGGCCTCGTAGGGAAGCGAAGCACATGCATTCTGGGAGTTGTTGTCTTTCATCCACATGAACCAAAAACACATTTTCTGGCTTTTCTCAGTCTAGAAGGCACCAATTTGTACTTTTAAAAAGAAAACTTCACATTTCTACTACATAAATGACCCAATTTAAAATAAATATTCATCTTTCCAGCGGTGAAATATCCCTTTAATCTAACCTTTTTGGTTCAGTTAACCACCCAACTTCAACCCCCCTGGAAGCATGCAGTTAGGGTTAGGGTTAATTTAGATTGATGTGACTACTGTTTTTTTTTTTTATAACTATTTCATCTCTCAGAGATATTAAGTTTCTGTCAAACAAATGGGCAGGTACTTACCACCAAAAAAGGTGGGTCCTGCAAAAGTTCCATCAATGAAGTTTCAGAGTAACACTTGCAAGTGCAATGGGTATTTTCTTTCATTCTAAGTTCTCAGTTCTGAGTTCTAAATTCGTAGTTCTTAGTTTTAAGTTCTATGCATCACATTACAAGCAGTTGTTTGGTTATCTTGACATAAACTACTCAATTTCAATTACATTCAACTCAAACAAGCTTAATAAATGTTTTATTTTACATTATATTATATTATATTATATTATATTTTACAATCCATTACCAACAGCAACCATCTAGTCTCTTTTTTTAATTAAACATGACTGTGTTTCTTAAAGGGTGATAAAGAGCTGTAGTTTGATTCCCTTTCCACACTATAGGCCTACTACGTGGCTATATTTTATCCGCTTCAGCTGTTTGTCAGTTTCAGCTGTACTTTGTTAGCTTCATGCTAACATTATCATGCTGACATATTTATGTTAGAAAGAGTTGTAGAGAGTTGTATTGTATCTACCTGCACCAAGAGATAACGGAGAGACGCAGGTACAGAATGGCCTCAAAACGTCTATTTAAAAGCCAATAGCCAAATGGTTATGTTGCATACCACGTAACTGCCACATTCCTGGCTCGATTTCAGCTGCGGACCTTTGTTGCATGTTCAAACCCTTATCTATTGCCCCTTGTTTCCTATCTACCTCTACTTATATTATCAGCTTTCCAGTAAAGGCAAACTGCCCAAAAATAACCTAAAACAAATAGAACGATCATACAACAGCAAGACACTGTAGTGTAGTGTTGTTCACCTCATTGTGATCTTCAGTCACACATTTGGATTGTGAATTAGCAGAAACAAATCCTTTCGTCAACTTACTGTCAACAGTTTTTAGAGGGAATCTGTCTTTGGCAGACAGTAGTTCCAATAAAAAGTGTTAAGATCAGATTACCCAGAGCAAGCAGGACATTGTTTCTGGAGGAAGATGTTGCTGTAGATTTTTAAAATGTATTTTTTTCAATGCTGGGAGCACCACACATGGAATTCCATTCATCTCTGTTGTATTTGGGTGGTTTCAAAAAACCTGGCCAAATCATACGGAAACTAGCTGTATGGCTAGATACGTACCTCCAGAGGATGTGAGAAAATGTGTTCTTTTTAATTTGGGTGTACCGACCCTGTGACGTGTTATGGCTAATCATAAAACAGAAAAATGCTGCTCTGGTGGCTCTTTTTCTAGGACACTATAACTTACAAATCTGTAAGGGGAAAGACAGGAATGTAGCTTGGAAGCATACCTTGTTTCCGTCCCGGTTTCATACCATATGAATCATTGCATCCCAATTGTAAAATACATTGGCTGACCCTGCCTCTTCCCAGGACAGGATAAAGATTTCCCTGACATTTCCTGTATCTAAATAGCAAGGTACATTTTCCACAATAAAGGTGGACTTTTGTCATATGACAAAACATTGCTGATACAGAAAAGCAAATATGGGTTGAGGATCAGCTGAATGTGGGTCAGCAGAGAAGCTTATGAAAGTTATTTTAATATGAGCAAGGACTGTTGTTGCTTTTATGACACAATAGGATGAGGTTTAGCTTAGATCATGTAAAAGTCAATTAAGAGGCTGACCTTCAACTCATAAAATGATCTGCTCTGAATGAGCCAATCAAACACAGTTCATAGAGCTATTAATCGCTTTAATATGTTCTCCCACTGATGAAAAGAGTAAATCTTCATGTTGCAATTTTGTATTCTTTGACTAGTAAATCATACCTTTATACCCTGTTATGTGTTGTTTTCGATGTTTTGAGTAATTCGTTTTTTAGTTTACAGTTTTCTTTTCACGGTACTGACTTTATTTATTTTTATTTTTACATAGTGATTAAAGAGTTTGCCTCCTTTAGCTTTACTCACCTTCAACATGTATAGCGGTTTCTACCAATTACTTTAAGTGTCAAGAGATGACTTTATGCACATACAAATGAGAGCACTTCAGTGAAACCCCACACTTATATCGGCTAGACTTCTCTGACTTTGAAGTTTGAAGGGTCTGTTGCCCCCATCCATGTTTGAAGTGTGGAACTTCTCAACGGTTAAGAGCCCCTCTTTAGCCCCTCTTTGGTGCAGCAATCACTTCTTTAATACAGCTAGAGAAATGATTCCCAGACGGGTGGGCTGACAAGTCACAGTTATACCAGTGCTAAGCACTTTTGAAATGATTGTAGTGCACCTCTGCAGAGACTACCTTAATTTGCAGCATGTATCTCTCATTGGTGCCTTATTTTCGGCCTCGAGAGTATGAGGATTTGTATCTTTTCCTAGGGGCCTCTCCACGGACAGTCACCATAACTTATAGCATGGTACCATGATGTCATTGCTGTAGTTTGAGCCCAACATTGATCCTAATAGTTAGAGGCTGAATTTAACCAAAAATAATGAGGTCTTTAAATGAAAAACAAAAATGCACATGCTAGGTTTGTCTGGGCTTTTTCGGTCTTATGTATCACAACGCAGAACAGTGGGAGCTCTGTTCGAGCCCTTGGTCTATGAGACCATGACCAATGCATAATGATGCATTTATTTATTTATTTTTTCATTTTTGGTTCCTTTTTTTCCCCTTTTGCTGGGGGGGTAGGGGTGTGGGAGGTACACATGCAGAGCCGGTTGTGGTGTGGTTTTGGCATACATGTGTTATTCATGTTCAAACATTGTGGTCGTCTCAATCCATATTCATGCTTTTAAAAAAGGCTGGCTGTGTGCATGGAAGTATAGTATCCCCTATCATGTTCCCTCCCTATAGCAACCACAGACAGAGAGATTCGATTACGTCTGCATCAGGCATTTGTGTGTATGTTTGTGTGTGCATGTTTATACAGAAGGATGCCCTTTACACATGGGTCTCTGTTAATTATAACAGTGTCTAGCAGGTCTCCCCTAGACTTTCTCAGGGGAACCCAGCTCTGTTTCAGAGCACCCTTTGGCAGACTCTTTCAGCACTTGCTCTGACTTGGTGTCATCGGCACAGCAAGGCCTTTGATTGTGAAGAAAAGTAGAGAGAGAGAGATACAGAGATAAATAGAGATGTCTCCTGGCCTTCTACATTTCCTCTGTTTCCCCCCCCCCCCCCTCTTTTGATCTCTCTCTGTGGAGCAATTGCTCTTCTGTCTGTCCATTTTTCATAATTTTATGAGTTTTCATTATTGTTGAAATACACTCAGTGTTCATGTCCCTTGTTGAATTAATGCATGCATACCGCCTAATGACCAAATTCTGTTTGGTTGCCCAGCTGTTCGTTGCATTAATTTGAGCAAACTGCTGTACAGTACCCATGCATGTCAGGGATATGCTGACCATGTTTTCCTAAAAAAAACGGTTGTGTTTCTTTCTTTTCTCTCCCTCCTCCTATATGTTTTTTACACACCGCCCCAAAACAACACTGGCACTTTTGAGATTGATGCATATGGATAGCGAGGGGAGGTGCTGCATATTGATAAAAAAATAAATAAAAAAAAACTATTAGTCCAGCATTAGCTAAACCAAACACTGCTTTATGCTTTTGTCCAGATGTGTATAACAGACAATGATCTCTTTCTACAATTTTAAACTACTTCCTATAACATCATATAATAATAACTGTTGGCACCTAAAAATGTCATTATGTCCAATGACACAACCTGACAAGGCTTGGTAACAAACCTCAATATATTTTGATTACCGACTAAAATGTGAGAACAGGTCAGAGTATCGAAAACTGTAGAGTGCCCCAAGTTGGAATCAAATGCTTGGTCAGATTCTTAGTCTTGTTTACTTAATCTTTGGTCAGATATTTCCGGATCCGAATCAGGAAACTGCTAATTTTAGACTGGGTTTTGTACTGATACTTCAGTTAAGACAACACTGAATACTGATGCACTTAGAAGTGTGGCACATTTTGTTAAATGAAAAAAAAGGGTTTTGTAGAAAAAACACATTTATATTCCTCAAACTAAGGTATTGAAAAAAGTATTGGTACTGAAACTCAAGTATATCATATTAGCATTTGAATTGAAACATTCCAAAAGATACCCAGCCCCAATTATATTACTACTAATAATGTTATAATGTAGAGATGCATGGCTTGATACCATTACTGAATATACTGTAAATGCTTAGCATAAATAATGTTTGTTGCATGAAGCTGTCACCTGACATGTAATTAAGTTGCAGAAATCGAAACAGTGAATGGCAAATATACCTTACCTAGATATACTGTATTGTACACTGTAAATATTCCAGGTGAGTACTTGTGTGTGTAAAAGCTGAATTTTTAGAGATCCTTTGGGTAACTCTGTACTGTATGTGTATGTTCCTACATGTGAGCGTGTGTGGGATCTTGATAGATCTTGTGATGAGGCCACCAGTGCCTTTCTTCCTAATGGATTCCATCTGACCAATCACATTGCAGAGACATGGCTACAGATAAGCCCGTTGGAGCTGGGGAGGTTCCGGTAAACAGCCTGTGATAGGCCCCCCTGTATTCCCCTTCTGCTCCTATCAGCAATCAGCCGAGGTTAATGGTGAGAGCCTGAGGCTGGCTGATTGGAGCCAGGCTACACATCAGTCAAGACAAACCCAGTGTTGGGCCATATGTCAGGCTCCAGCTATTCAAATCTGTCTTCTTCCTGACCACAACACATGCATTGCAGTTGAAAAAATCAGACATGTTTGATTACTCTCCAACTTGATGAAGAACTTAAACCTTACTGTATCCTGATAATGACAAAAGCCATAACTCAGGCTGACCTGATTCGACCTAACCTGTTGGCAGTCAAGTGGTAGTATTTTATACTTTAAGACCTGAGGCAGGTTCTTCAGTTTCTGTTAAAGTGGGTCACAGTCTGGCCCTCTGTCTCTCAGTTGAACCGTATGACTATATGGTGTATTTGACCTGTCTGACCAGATCACTGTGAAGTGTGCCGAGGTCAGAAGCTACACGTTGACACACAGCTGCTGTGGTCCACCGGGTGGCCACATATGACTTTCTTTCTTTCTTTCTTCTTTCTTTCTTTCTTTCTTTCTTTCTTTCTTTCTTTCTTTCTTTCTTTCTTTCTTTCTTTCTGATCAAAGGGCTCCCATTCCCTCTCTCCAAAGAGGAGAAAAAGAAAAGAATTAATACTAATGGTGCTGGGAGCAGAGGAATAAAGCGTTAGGGTAATTACCCAGCAATCACTGCAGCATTCCGCAGCTGAGGAGGGCAGAGATAGGGTCTTGAGCCTTAAGAGCATGGATGTGGATCAACTTGGCCGGCACACACACAGACACACTCACACTCACGTACAGCCGAGCTTACACAAGTGCAATCTGTCTTCATTGAACAGCTCTGGGGTCTGCAGGAGTCTCTCCCTGCTCATTTTGCTCTGTGGTCGACCAGGAGAAATCACTATGAAAACAACACTCGCTTCGTCTTTCTAGCTGTTTCTCTGTCATTCTCCGTTTGTGTCTGCATCTCTGTGTGTGTAAGTGTATATATGTGTGTGTTAATGTGTCTGTGTGTTGGTGTCTATTTGATATGTATGAATGCAGTGGAGGGTCTCTGTGTGAATGACTTTCTGGAGGAATGTGTGGGGAGAGGGGGAGGATGTCTGCTTGTCATATGTGTAAGTGCTATATGCAGCCCCCATCGCCTGAACCTGGCCCGACATTCATGATAATAATCGCAGCCTGATTGTGTGTTTGTGTTTGTGTTTGTGTGTGTGTGTGTGTGTGTGTGTGTGTGTGTGTGTGTGTGTGTGTGTGTGTGTGTGTTTGTGTGTGTGTGTGTGTGTGTGTGTGTATTCCTCAGAGTTCAGTACTGTATGTTCAGAATAAGCCGCAACGGACGTCCAGAATTAGATAAGTGGATATGGTTTCCTGTTTGCGTGTTCATATGCAAATGTGTTTATGCACATACACAAACAGTAGGCATTTTTATCAAGCTACTAAAATATTTTTTTTAACTGTAAATTAGGATTAATCAAAGTTTTGGGAGTTTTTTGTTTGAGGTTTTCAAATTTGACCTATTTTCAAAAAGATTCTATATCAGAAATTTAACGTGGATGGTTCCATACAATGCTCTTCACAAGTAAAATAAATGATCATTTCACTACTTTCATTGAATTTGGGTGTTTTGTTTAATTTTATAGCAAAAAAATGATAAAAGAACATTGAAAAGAGTGACAGAAATGTTGGAAAAAGTGACAAAAACATCAGGGAAAAGCAACATGAGTGTTGAAAAAGACGACCAAAAAGCTGAAAAAAATATTTCAATTTAAAATTTTGACCCAGATAAACAAAAAGTTGCATGGTCGATGGGCAGACAGCACAAGGGTTAAAGGAACAATTGAACAGCCTTTTTGAACAGCTTTGTTCTCTAGTTGGGTCCTAAAGAAAAATTAAGTACAGCTAGTGGAAATAACTCAAGTAGCTCACACTGCCTCTAAACATATGTATATGTACTCAGTCTAAAACTAAAAACAACCAATAAGGGTTTAATGCAAACACAGACTATCACTTTTTAGGAAGTGTTTTTTGATGAGGCAGTAAAATAATTGTTACTTCTTACTTTCTGAGTAGCCTGTGTTTTTTTCAAAACTTTATCTGTGAAGGACTGTTTTTATTTGATGACTACAGGTAAGAGCTTTTTTTTTTCTGGTTACTGACAGTCCAGGAATTAATAAGAGCAGCTGCCTAGTTGAGATAGGCTGTGTTTTAACTTATGCAGAATGTGACTGTAATGTGCTTTTAGCTTATACAAACAATTAGAATATTAAAAGATTTCAGTAAACCCTTGCCTACTCACCACCTTGCTGATGATCGCAGCTGCACTTATCTGTTTAGAAGATCTTATCTACAATTCCTTGGCCCCCTCCTGTAATTTTGTCTATCTTCGTGGGTGTTCTGTTGTCCCATAGATATTCATTTATAATTCACTTCCTATTTAGGTTTGATTGGGATTCATTCTTGTATGCATGCTGACAACCTCATATATCTCAACAAATACAAGGAACGTTGACAAGAAACCTAAAACACATTTATGAATATTGATAAATTAGGCTTATTGTGTGTGTGCGTGTGCGTGTGAGTGCATGTTGCTGATGGACACAGAGCACCTTTGTATTTCTAAACAGGCGATGGTGGTTTAGAGCAGAATGAATGTTCGTGGAATGGAGAGGAAGCTGCTGTGAGAGTCACAGGCCTCAGTCATAATCGTAGTGAGACCCGTAGAATATTCTGTCTCTTTCGTTTGCTCCTAGTTCCAGCTTGACAAAACTTTTCTTTCTTTCTTGGCTGTAGGGTAGGCAAGGACCTGCCTGTTTGGCTTGTCAAAACTGGATCCTGCCTCTGCATGGTCCTTTTTGGTTTTTGGGCAAAAAAGATTTGGTAGAGAACATCACAGCAGATATAGAGAGACATGCAGGCCCGCTGGCACACATGCAGGTACACAGTGGCACAATACATGTTTTTGTACAATAGTGCCCAGCCCTTTTCTGCAAACGAGTGTTGGCCAACAGATACCACATAAAACCCTTTTTTTCATGAGGGGGGAACTCTTTTTCTCTCTTTAACGCTTTAGTTTGGAAGAAAAAAAAAGTCCCCTGACAGAAATAAAGAATGAAATCTACTTTTCCCTGTTTAGAAAAGTGTGGATGATTTTAGAACCTGAGCATCATGGTTCTTTACCCTCCCTTCTCTTCTTCCCTCTCTCGGGCACCACTCGTCTTATGAAGTCATTTTGCTCCGTCGTTCTGGTCGATAACAGATGAGTAATGACTCTTCGAACAAAGCAGCATGACATCAGGAAGGCCATTCGAGGGGAATAGGGGAGAGGTGTCATTTTCTGCTTTAAGGGTCTTTGTGTCACGTTGCCCCCTTACATTCCCAGCCAGTCGACTCAGCGGTCTTTAGAGATCTGGTGGAGACCTCTCAGCTATGAGTAAATGGTTGCAGATCATTTTTGTAGCTAACTCTAGTTGTGTTTCTTAACAAGCTAAGCTGCTACTTTTATTCAAGGTTTCAGTGTGTAGAAAGTGAGTGTCTTGCTCAATGGCGCAACTAAAGCCAGGGTTCAGAGAGAGCAGTATCTCTTCTGTGTTTCTTTGCTCTGTAAAGTGAATATGTGAAGTGTCACATCTTATAAATATGGAGTTCACTTATTCAAGGAACTTTGGGAATTTGCATCTCCTCTGTGGTTGTGTACCACTATGATGTCCTTACACAACAGATGCAAGAAAGACAACATCATAACACAAAAACAACATTTTAACATTTTAAATGAATTCCAGAGTTAACATAAGTGGATAAATAGGCCTGTTGCAGAAAATTGCCACATGGAGGCGCCAGCTTACACATTATCAGTGTTTTCTCGGTCGGCCAGTGTTGCCTGTGTTGCTCTGCTTCACAGGCAGAGAAGGGGTAGTGGTGGGACAGGGGTTAAATGAAGTGCAAGCACACCCTCCTCACACTAAAAAGGTCACTATCTTCCCTGAGCTTTATGACCAAACTGTGTTTCTCTTTGAAAAGCCACATCTGAGTGCTCAGCAGCAGGAGGAAGTCCTCTATTAATCTGGGAATCAACAAGCTCTGATGGCAGGAGATGGGAACGGTATGCAGGTGTACATGTTTGAGTATACTGTAAAACACACATACATAAACACACACAATGTTATATGTGCACGCTTTACTAGGATTGCAGTGCATGTGATTGTGGAGTACCTGAAGTAGCAGTATGATATTTCTAGTATGTAGTCTTTCAATGTGTTCCTGTTCGACTGTGACCTAGATTTCTCTGGGGAAGTACACACTGTTACTACATAATGTTTAGTTTGCGGTTATTGTCCCTCTGTGTATTTGTGTGTGTGTGTGTGTGTGGGTGGGTGGGTGGGTGGTTGTGTACATACATCCATGTACATACATATCAGTGCCAGGATCTTTGGGTTTTACAACTGTCCCTGTCATATTTTCAGAGGCGATGACAAGCACAGAGAAATGAGTTATCTTACAGAAAGGGCCACCAATTATTGTTTGGTATTTTTATTGGTCCAAAAGAGTTTTAAAAATACAAACGATTGTATTTTTATGGTGGTCACGCTCCACGCTGGTCTCCTTTTTGTTCTGCAAAAATGATTCCTCTGGAGGCCACAGAGTTCTAGTTTTTAGTTTGGATGAAAGACAGACGGGTCGACCGGGTTTGTGGTTCTGCTCTGGAACAAGCTGCTTTTAGATCATGATTTTTCGCCAGAGACACAGGGCCTGATACTGTTTTACTAACTTCTCTCTCATAACATTAGACCTCAGCTTTTCATAATCATGATCATACTCTACAGACTGCAACCCCAAAACAACACCAAGGCTCCCAATGGATTTCAAAGCCCACTAAACAGAATTAAAACGGTTTTGTCGACATCTATTAACTTTTTAACTTTACAGCTATTGTTTGCAACTTAAAATTCCCCCCTCACTTTAAATATGTGTCACTCATTTGAAAATGAAGTAATGCCATAATTCATTGTTTTGTTTCACTGATGACAATATCACAGCCTACTTTTAACTCACTAGTTTCACCAACGATTTGTTATAGAAGTTGTTGTAGAAGTTATACGACTGTAGCCAGCACAACCAAGTTTATAATAGTTCATTTGTAAACATCTCTGTTCCCATCTTTTTTTACATGTATAGTATATTTTTCGTGTTGCAGTACTGCCCCTCTCTGCGTCTTTTATTTTTTTTTTACATAATTACGTCAATGATTAGTCGATTACAGTAATCAACTACTATGTTGCAAAAGTCAATGTCATGTGCAAAGTCAGGGTCAGTAAAAGGTAACCGCGCATCAACACATTCAAGGTGAATCTGGTCGCGTCCTATCAGCTTGCTGATAAAGTTATCAGAGTCAAAACAGTATGGCTGTAAACAGTGGGGAGCCATGTGTGTGGGAGATGACTGAGACAGACGTCATGGTTTCTCAAGAGGATACACACTCAATGAGACAGACAGTCCACACCGCAATGCCTGGCCCATAGTGTCATGGTAGCTGCCTATCGTAGGTGGTCTGCTTTAGTGGGAGGTGTGTGTGGTTGGAGATTGGGATGACATATGCACAGCGGTTTAATGATAAAAGTGTGTGTGTGTGTGTGTGTGTGTGTGTGTGTGTGTGTGTGTGTGTGTGTGTGTGTGTGTGTGTGTGTGTGTGTGTGTGTGTGTGTGTGAGAGAGAGAGAGAGAGAGATGCGGGAGTATAATTTGAGGTAGCCTCATACACAGAGAGATAAAATGAATGGCTGCTCTTCTCATCATAACAGTTGAGCTACTGGTTAGGAGGCCCCCCTCTCACAAACATATGGCTGACCTGTACCTCGCCTGTCGACAAAAGGCATTTCTCTTCGGAGAGTATGTTTTGACTTTGAGAATTCTGACAGAATTCCTTGCCCTCTTTCCCATATCCATGACTCTCGTGACTCCTCAAACGCTGATACGAAACGTTTAAGTTATATCCAACGTTTTATCTGCACAATTTCACAGAAGGCAGAGCGACATGGCTAAATATTTCACCGAGGGGTTGTTATTTTGTGCGACCAGGCCAAAGCAAACTTAAGCCTGGTAAAGAATGTAATCATTTATCTAAGACCAGGAGCGACATGCTCAATTTGACCTGAAATAGGGCTCTGTGGTGCCCATTGGGACAGGGAGCTAGGGTGTGCATGAGTGCATATGTATATGACAACTAAACTAAACATATGTTTTTCCGTGCATAGTTAGGAGAACAAGGTATGTCAAAGCTACCGAGCTGCTACATCTAGAGGCCAAAGCCAGATATTTGGTTTGTTTGTACTTCCTCTTGTGTTTCCTGCATGTGGAGATAAGCATGTTCCAGCGTCAGTCTTGTTTAATCTGTGAGCAATCACTGGTACTTCATGATGGTTTAGCTTTGGTGCTCAAGTGCCTATGTCTCTTGGAAAATAAGTGAAAAGTACCTCTTTAGCCCACTCACTTAAATAAGAGAAACGAAAGAGAATAAACGAGGAAAACCATATCAACCTCGCCTCTTTCTTTCTCACAGTGTCCACCCTAAAACCCGATCTAACACACCCATGGCAATCATAAATTGCTGGGAATTGTATCTATCTTTGGTAGTGTGAGGCTTTCCCATCATTCCCTGAAGGGTTTAATGTCCCTATCACTTGTGGACTGACCTACCAAAGCCTTTAGCTTGACTGTATAATGACTGTCATTAACCTATCAAGATCTGCCAAAGGGTCCTGACTGCTTTTTCCCACCCCCTCCTGCCACTTTCCCTCCGTTGCCAAAACCAAGTTGGCTCCTTTGAATCCTTGCTCTTGGGAGCAGAGAACACCAAAGTCTACAGTCTAATTGGATTCATTTGTAAAATAACTGTGGAGATTTGGACATTATCTACTGTATCTATGTACCCATGACTAGAATGCAGAGTATCCCCCTCCGCCCCCAAACATTCACACACACACACACACACACACACTGGACATTTTTTACCCTGTCACCATCTTAGTTGAAATGCGGTCTCTCTGGCCTGAAGTGCTTTTCTTGTTTGTTTTTTTTTATTGGATTCTCATGTTAATTAAATAAGAAATTCTTTCAGTGTATGTGCCTTTCTTTTGCACAACACAGGCCCTAATACATAGGCCCTAAGGACCACTTGGGTCAAATGTGATATTATATTATATATCTGTCTGTCTGTCTGCAGAAAACAACCTAACCAAAAATGACGCCCTATGCCAGTCTTTACCAACTTAATGAGCCAGATGGTTTGTCACAGAGAACCATCTGAGAAGCTGTCATTGGAAACTGTTTAGAAAAGGGCAGAGACTACCTGGCAGGTGATTGGATGAACCCACTGTCTATCACATCTGCCACGATTGTTTCGAATGAACAGCCGTGACCGTCACTCACACCTAAACCATGCCCATAGCTGAAAGTAGCTCCTTGCCAGACGCAGATTGGTTCGGTAAGCTGGTAGTTAATACGCAACGCATTACTTGAAGCCTGACCATGGATGTATTATATTCACTGGATACCGGATCCCAAAATGGCGCCTATTCAGTTCACTGGAGTTGCTTGTCTGGCGCATATGCCAAAAACGTTTCTAAGCTTTTGGGTTTACTTCCGTGATGCGGCCCACTGAACATGTGCAGTAGTGTTTCTCCCACTAGCCCCACCTACGAGTTTCCGCTCGGCCCATAGAATTTAGATTGAGGTGACGTCACAGGCTTTTAAATTGCTTTTTTCGGCTAGAGGGAAGTTTTTCAAATATAAAAGGTCCATGGATTAAACATTCAGAATAGAAAGAGACATTACCGACCTTGTTTGCAGTTCGAGGTGAGCGAACTTCCTGGGGGCCTGAGTCTGACTAGGTGGATTTTTGTGTGATACGTGATCGTGCATGCAAGGTAAAGTTTATACTGTAGGTCTCTGGATCTCCTGGAGTCCATCCACTTTTCAAATTGAACTACTACTTTTTTTTAATCAAGATGACATTAATTCAAATGTAAGAGTGTGCTTGTGAAGTCACCATGTCACCATGTCCTGTCACCAGATGTGCTATCCCTTTGTAACTAATTTGTAGACCTCTGGAGACTCATTGCATGGCACTGGGTTCTACCCCAGCTGCATCTGGTAGTGTTTTGTTTGGTACAGCTCCGAGCATTTTGTGTTTGTGTGTGTGTGCCTGTGTCTCTGAGTGTGCCTGTGCATGTGTCTTTGTGTGCGTTTGTGTTCTGTTTTTGTGGATGTTCATCAAATAAAGGTATTTGAACACCACAAATGGCTATTACACTACCACTTTAGCGACATGAGGTTAGCCACAGAAAGGCAGCTGCAGAGACACAGTCCTATAAGTCATTGGGTTGAATCAACTCTCAGTATAATCCTATTAAACTAGTACTAAGGCTGATTTGCTTACACCATCCAATGGCTGTGTTGTTTACACATGTCCACTAAGTTCATCTTCTTCTCTCTTCATGGATCCAACCATAATTGTCTTGACCCAAGCCTTACAGTGGAGACTTTCATTGCTGCTCATCTTTGAGATGCTGGGCCAGAATGGAAGACATTACAGCAGGAAATTGGAGAATTCAGCCAGAGGCTGAGCACACTATTCAGTGTCTAGATTCATCTTCTCGATGAATCAGCAGGCAATGAGATAACATTTTTTTTGTGATGCTTCGGTACCGCAAGGGATCCAGTCACGATAGTCCAGTTAAATGCTACTTAACCTTTCAGCTTCGGTCAAAACTTTTCTGTCTGTGATTCTTTTGATCTTTGATCAATATGCTGATAACCTCAGCTCCTCTCTTGTCTCTGTCCATTTCTCTCCAGATTGAGAACCTGTTGGAGCAGTTAAAGGATAAAGACAAACAGCTGGCTGGGTTGAGGGAAAGGGTCCAGGGCCTTCAAACTGACTCCAGTAACACAGACACAGCCCTGGCCACACTGGAAGAAGCCCTATCAGAAAAGGTACGGAACAGAGGGAGGAATGAAGGGAGGGTGAGGATGGCTTTGTTGAAAATGTTGCAGGTCAAGTAAAGCTGATAGCAACTGCTAGGAAGAGGGACTTGAGGTGGGGGCTGAAAATGAAAAATGTTTGCCCGTTGAGGCACACTCTTTCTCTGAGTTGGTATACAGCATCTGGCTTAATTAAGCTGCATGCTTTGCTATGACTCACTGCCATAATTTACTGACACAGCCTCTTGATTTATAGACCTTGGACCACACTAGTTGAGGTCCTCTCTGAACACAGTAAGGGAGAGAAGGAGAAGGGGGTTGTAAGGTGAACATAGACAGAGGATTAGTCCCTGTCTGTAACTGTGCTGAACATAGGGAGGGAATGATCTGTAGAATTAGAGGAGGATAGAAGTTTTGAAAGGGGGAGGGATGGAAAAGTGGAATGGCAGAAGAGGCACAGCCCTGATGGAAGAGGTGGCCTCAGAATTAAGGGAGGGAAAGGTCAAGGAATGTGAGGGTGGAGGCAGAGTAAAAAATTAGTAACTTCTGCAAGACATACGACAGAAGAAGAGAAGGAGCAGAGCTAGCAAAAGGATGGGACTGGGATGGAAATATAGTAACAGATAACACAGCCATGCACTTATAGAGGAACTATGACTGTGAGTGAACATAATTAAAGAGACAGTGTGGACACAATGTAGTAAGTCTCAATGGGATTTGTACAGTCCTGGTCCAATGTTAGTAAAATATTAGTATAATTGATTCTTAACTGGATTTACTGGCCTCCATAGCTTTTGGCAAACAGTATAATGAGCACAGAAGCCTACTGTATGCATCCATATACATTGGAAGATACATTGTAGCATAAAATCACATTGCTAAACAACTGCCATGTAAATCAAGGTGAACTAAGCAGAATAACTCCACACTGGTGAGTGAATTGGCTGAATGTTGGTCATAAATATGCAGGTTTTGTTGTTTTCTGGCAACATGAGAGAGCAGCTGGTCTCCACAAAGCCTCACCTTAACACCACTGAGCAAGCATGCTGCCACTAACACTAAAAGGTGAATAGTCTTGCTGGCCACTGTGGTGTTTTGTCTTTAGTAAAATGCAATGCATTTCATTGCACAGGTACATTTGCCTAATACAACCGCATTGATTTTGCAGTATTCCAGGGTAAATAAGTTACTTTTCGAGAAACTAGAATGCTAATGGTGTTTTTCTTTCTACACAAGCCTTTAGTGACGTGCTTTTCAATTTGCACTCATGGTTACTGCATGCCAGTGATTTGTAATTGGAGAGAGGCTTGAATACAGGGTAGATTTGTTGTTATATACTGTACTGACAATGACCATGGAGATGTCAAATCCTAGTCTTGCAGTATATACAGTCTACCTTGAACTGACTGGCTTAATTTCAGAGTGACTTGATCTTGCTTAGGTTTGTTGCATGTTTGAAGTTGTTGCTAGCACGCATTTGTTGGTACTACAGTCTTAAAAAATGATTGCCATGGCGCTGCAGGCTAAAAAATGGTTTGCATTTACGTGTTTGTTTGTACTGCAGGCTAAAAGATGGATGCTGGTTTACATGTTGCTGGCAGTGGCTGCTGCTTAAGAGTTTATAGAGCTCCCAGTTAGGACAGATGTGGATGTCCAGCTGTTTGTCTTGGTTTTCCAGTGGCTGCCACATTTTTATGTGTTCCAATGCACACATAGTCTGTATGTACAGTGGGTACGGAAAGTATTCAGACCCCTTTAAATTTGCCACACTTTGTTTCACTGCAGCCATTTGCTAAAATCAAAAAAAGTTAATTTTATTTCTTATTAATGTACACTCAGCACCCCATCTTGACAGAAAAAAACAGAAATTTAGAATTTTTTAATAAGTATTCAGACCCTTTGCTGTGACACTCATATTTAACTCACATGCTGTCCATTTCTTCTGATCCTCCTTGAGATGGTTCTACTCCTTCATTGGAGTCCTGCTGTGTTTAATTAAACTGACTGGACTTGATTAGGAAAGGCACACACCTGTCTATATAAGACCTTACAGCTCACAGTGCATGTCAGAGCAAATGAGAATCATGAGGTCGAAGGAACTGCCCAAGGAGCTCAGAGACAGAATTGTTGCAAGGCACAGATCTGGCCAAAGTTACACAAGAATTTCTGCAGCACTCAAGGTTCCTAAGAGCACAGTGGCCTCCATAATCCTTAAATGGAAGAAGTTTGGGACGACCAGAGCTCTTCCTAGACCTGGCCGTCCAGCCAAACTGAGCAATCGTGGGAGAAGAGCCTTGGTGAGAGAGGTAAAGAAGAACCCAAAGATCACTGTGGCTGAGCTCCAGAGATGCAGTAGGGAGATGGGAGAAAGTTCCACAAAGTCAACTATTACTGCAGCCCTCCACCAGTCGGGGCTTTATGGCAGAGTGGCCCAACGGAAGCCTCTCCTCAGTGCAAGACATATGAAAGCCCGCATAGAGTTTGCCAAAAAAAACACATGAAGGACTCCCAGACTATGAGAAATAAGATTCTCTGGTCTGATGAGACCATTAATTCTAAGCGGTATGTGTGGAGAAAAACAGGCACTGCTCATCACCTGCCCAATACAATCCCAACAGTGAAACATGGTGGTGGCAGCATCATGCTATGGGGGTGTTTTTCAGCTGCAGGGACAGGATGACTGGTTGCAATTGAAGGAAAGATGAATGCGGCCAAGTACAGAGATATCCTGGAAGAAAACCTCATCCAGAGTGCTCAGGACCTCAGAATGGGCCGAAGGTTAACCTTCCAACAAGACAATGACCCTAAGCACACAACTAAAATAAAGTATGTGAGTGGCTTCGGAACAACTCTGTGACCATTCTTGACTGGCCCAGCCAGAGCCCTGACCTAAACCCAATTGAGCATCTCTGGAGAGACCTGAAAATGGCTGTCCACCAACGTTCACCATCCAACCTGACGGAACTGAAGAGGATCTGCAAGGAAGAATGGCAGAGGATCCCCAAATCCAGGTGTGAAAAACTTGTTTCATCATTCCCAAGAAGACTCATGGCTGTACTAGCTCAAAAGGGTGCTTCTACTCAATACTGAGCAAAGGGTCTGAATACTTATGACCATGTGATATTTCAGTTTTTCTTTTTTAATAAATTAGCAAAAATTTCTACATTTGTTTTTTTCTGTCAAGATGGGGTGCTGAGTGTCCATTAATGAGAAATAAAATGAACTTTTTTGATTTTAGCAAATGGTTGCAATGAAACAAAGAGTGACACATTTAAAGGGGTCTGAATACTTTCCGTACCCACTGTTTGTGTATGTGTATGCCTATATATTTGCAACATTAGCTTGTTATTTGTCCTCTGACGTGTAGAGACTGAAGGAACACGGTCAGTAGCAAATATTCTACATGAGCTTCCATGACAAAATTTAAGTGGTGCACCTGTCTGTTGGATCTGAATAGTGACGAGGATCTCCCCCCCTGCCAAATAAACACATAATGATTATTAGAGCTTAGTTAAATCAACAATACAAAATACCACATAAGGAGGAGGTTGGGGTGTTGGAAGGAGCTGCGGCAGCAAAAGGCATTGGCATGAGCGTGATCATCAAAGTAACGGTGTGAGGTTATGATGTCCACGCTGCATGCCTGCATGAATATGATTAGATGTTACTAGCCACAGCTGGGAATGAGCAAATCATTGTGAAGCATAATGCAAACAGCTGATGTCAATCAGACAATACAAGCATGATTTCAGTGCTCTGCCTGAACTAGCTCTATGCTTCATTACTGACATTTTTTTAAAGATAATTTTTTTGGGGGCTTTTCCCTTTATTTGAAAGTGGATAGACATGAAAGGGGGAGAGAGATGGGGGATGACACGCAGCAAAGGGCAGCAGGTCGGATTTGAACCCTGCGCCACTGCAAGACTCAGCCAACATGGAGCGAATGCTCTTATTGGGTAAGCTAGAGGGCACCCCCATTACCGACATTTTGAAAGGCTGTGTTAAAACCAGGTAAAAGTTCAAACTATTTCAAACGTGAGCTTTGCAACGTAATGTTTTTTTCAGCTGTTCTGAACGGGAGATACAACATTAGTGCTGAGTCAGCAAACAACGCCTCCTCAATAAAAATATTGAACATTGAAATGTTTTTTACACAGTGTTAAGTGCTTTGACACTGATCATGTGAAAGCACGTTAAGTGGAGTCAGACACAGGGGTGCTTGATTTCCTGACCGGTATGAACACGTGTGTGTATGTGTATGTTTGTCTCTGCCTTGTGTGCTGCAATTACTTCCTTTGATTGTGTTGAATTTTATTTTGCTTGAACTACACTGAATGTATATACATTCAATCAACAAGAAAAAAAAGTTTATTAATAGACACAATATTGGCTGATGTGATTTTCATTGGGTACATAGATGTTTTCACTTAAAATTATCTTTTATCACCTAAATGTTTTTGTTGCCGACAGACTTTGAAATGAATAGCATAATGGCACAATAAACTGTAAATCCCTTTTCTGCCTTGTCCCATCTGTTTACGCAGAAACCACTTCAGATGCAGCTTACATATAATTCAGCTATGATGAGGAGAATGTTTGGCGAGCTTTTCAGACTTTGTGGTCAACACAGGGTGTGTGTAATGTGTTTACAAGACCGAGTGTGTGTGTTGCTAATCACATTCCCTGTCACAAACCTGCTCTTGGAGCCAGTCTCTAGCCACAGTGCTGTGGTTCTAATTAACAGGCTAGGGCATTGTGCCCAAGACGAGCCCTGCTCTTTGGTGTTTGTATGCCTGTCTGTGATGTTATGTGTGTGTATTTTTGTTGTGTTTATGTGTGCTCCTCACTTTTTATTATCACATCCTGATCTCTTTCCCTAAACCCTAAACATCCTAGAGATATTTCATAATGTGGGGAAAACACCCAGGACCTATTAGCCATGTGGTCTCTCTCCCACTCTGTTCTCTCTCTCTCTCTCGTCCTCTCCTCCAAAGCCCACTATGTAGTGCGTTACTGTGCCAGGTCTAGTTAGTGGGTGTATTTGTCCAATTACCCAGGGGTTTAAAGCTGCCAATCATGCGGCGATGCCACATCGTAAAGTCTCATTGCTGAGCTGTGCTCTGTGCCTAAATAAACACCTGAGTCAACACCTTGATAATCACTTCAGTCCACACCTAAACACACACACATACACCTTAACACACACCTACTACACACACCTTGCATGCTCCGCCACCCATGGTTTGGACTTGGTCTCAGGCCAATGCCCAAAGCCTTGGTCCTCCCGCTGTCCGATGTGATTAGAGAATAGAGAAAATTATGATGTAAACATTCCAACTTGGTTCATCAGCAGGCAATGTGGAGTTGTTAGGAAGTGATCTACAGTACTGTCAAATCCGTTCTCAATAAATCTGTCTGTGCCCCTCAACCCTTCTTCTGCTTCCTTCATCTCTCTGTTCTACTTGGCTCTGATTTCCTCATGTCCCTGCTATTATTTATGGCAGTATTATTTATGATGGAGTTTTATGAGTTTGTCTTTGGCCCTTACTTTGGGAGGCATGCTGGTGAGCCTAAACAGCGAGAGATAGGCTCACATCTTTCAATAATGATAAGAAAGAACTGTATTCAAATAGGACTGTCTTTTGCACACTGGAAGCAAAACATACATTTCTTTTAATGCAAAAAAGCTTTAATGCAGGTGATAGCTCTTCAAACCTTATTTTTTCTTGTTCATTTACTATCTCAGGAGCGAGTGATTGAGAATCTGCGCGAGCAGAAGGAGCGGGAAGACATGGTTCGGCTGGAGGAGCTGGAACAGATGAGGAAGGAGAACCAGCTATTAAAGGACAAACTTTCAGCCTTGCAGCCCCAGAAACTGTCCCAGAGTCAGCCTGCTAACCCTGTCCTGACACAGAACCAGAGGCCTGATGCAGAGGTCAGTATGGATTGTTTTGATGAAGTTATGATATCTTAGGAGCAATGTTAGTAATTTTTGTAAATATGTTTTGGCTATTGTATTACATTTAACTTGAAATATCTCAAACAAAAGTTATGGTTGAAACAGTGTGCATGTTGATACGAGCACTGTACACAAGATTGATAGTCTGGTATGTGTGTGGACTGCTGCAGACAAACAGCCATCAATATTTCATTGCTATTCACATCATGAGAACAGACTTCCACACTTGTGCCAAGCTCTAAAATGAACCCAAACGCAAAATCTCATTTCAAAGACCTCATAAAACAAATAACAAGTACCTTTTTCAAAAACCCTTTTACTGTTGAATACTTTATTAAAAGATTTTACTTTTACAACCACTCTGCAGTGGTTGTAATACGCTACTTGCACCCTGGATTTACACTGCTTACATCTACAGTAATAATAATTCCACTCTCGTACCTCCCTGTGTGCATCCACACTATTGTTAGCAACTCCCTAGCAAAGGGCCTGCCTGCACTTTGTCCCGCAGGATAAAGGGATGAATTAAGAGAGGGTGATTTATGGATGTAAAAGATCCCTCTATCCCTGTTCAGGTGCCAAGTCAGAGGCCTGGCTGTCTTTTTTTTCTCTCTTTTTCCTCTCCCAGGCTTACAAGCCAGGACAGAATCTCACCCTGCCAGAATTTATGAGAATGTTTTCTTTTATTCTCATAAAAATCATACACACATCTCATTCCTGTGAAATGATATTGCGTTGAATGTTGACACCGCACCACATGAAAGGGACAGACCCTTTGTAACAACAGATTCACACTCTGACAGAAGTGTTGCCATATTTGGACTATTTTGGCAGCAATCAGACCTGTTATGTAAACTTGCAGATTCTTCAAAAAGACAGATGGTGTTTGTGTGTTTATATTTGTGTGTGTGTGTGTGTGTGTGTGTGTGTGTGTGTGTGTGTGTGTGTGTGTGTGTGTGTGTGTGTGTGTGTGTGTGTGTGTCCACCCTTTCAGATTATAGATCCACACCCCATTCTAGTGCTTACTTGTGTCTAATTTCTAAAAGAAAAACAAAAAAGCTAGCTTGTACTGCAGTACTGAACAAATGTAAGAGGGTTGCGCTTGCTCTTGTGCCTATCAAGTGTGAATGCACATGTAATTTGCTTTAAAAAAAAAAAAAAAGAAGCTTCTTCCAAATTAATGTAATGTAATTATGTGATGTAACACATACAACAATGAAAGGAAAGCTGTGTTATTTACATAGGACATTTTCTTATTGCACTACTTTAAAAAAATGTATTTTGCTATATAGATTCGTCAGGTTTTGACAGAGACTGTAAAGCACAATTTGCTTGATCTTAATTAGTATGATAAAGAAATGTCTTGAGCAAATGCTGAATTCTCCTTGTGACTGTCACTTGTGTTAATACAACTGGAATATTGTTGTTGCTTGGTGAAACAATTGCATTTCCACAATGTCTTAATGCCTAATATACAGTAAATGCTTTTGGAATTGTTACATTAATCCAACACTTGTATGAGAAGCGTCCCCATTTGATGTTAATCTCAAATACCTCCAAAAATGGAGAATTAAGCTTTTTGCCTGACAGCCATTAACCACTCATGCAGATGTAGAGTTTGTGTTTGCCATCAGGTCGTGTACACACGGTGGCCCACTCACTGTATCTGCAGATGTTTGTATTACTGACTCAGTCAAGCTGTTAGCGGAGCTTTTTATCTTGACCTCAGAGCTCTGTTGACTTCACTGCATCCTCATCCTCTTCCCATAAAACAGTATTTGTTGATTCCGAGGTTAATAAAGGACTTCTGAAACTAAACACTAGCTCTTCAAAGAGAAAATTGTAAAGAACCTCAGGGAAGGCAGTGACATTTCCAGGGAGGGTTGGCTTAAATCAGCAAGGAGGCACCACACCTCAACTCACTTTTGAGCCCTATTCAAAAGACTCTTTTCAAACCAGGCAGTTGTCATATCTTCTTACCTTTTTTGTTGTTGCTTTTTTTCTTTTTTGTTCTCTGTTTTTATTTTTTGATGATAATATGGAAATAAGACTAATCAGACATTGATTTTTGCACAGACATATATTTAATGAGATCGAACTCTGTCATGTCTATGATATAAATAGGAGTCAAAATGTTTTTTGTTTTTATGCTACCCAGCCACATTGTGGCTGGGTATTCTCTGACCCAGTTCAGATCCTGGTGGCCACACATATTTAACTTATTTGTAATATTTACACTTCAGAGACATTTCCAGGAATGATAATAATAATTTCAGTGACCAAATATGTAATTGTATCTTTACTGGCCTTCCCCCTCCTGTCATAATATCACAAATCCCTGTTGGACCCGCCGTACTCTCAGCCCTTTCTTTCCCCATGTCTGTGTTTTCCACTGAAAGAACATAACAAACTCTGGTCCACTTAGGCCTAATGCATTTTGTGCAAGCTAAGATTGGATTGGGTGTGTGCGCACAAGTGTATGAGGCTAGGTGTGGAGGTAATGGGGGTGAGGATGAGGTAAACAATGACTGCTTGCCTTCCAGAGGGCCAAGTGGCCCCCTTTTTCACAGCATTTAATCCTTAGTACAGGCGCGTGTGTACTATATACACATACAGTGACAAGATTATGGGGCTTTTGAAGGTCACATGTGGCACACACAGTATATTGTAGACAGGCTAGTCAAACTCATATCAATGGGCAGAACCGAAATCCACAAAACCATAGAGTCATAGTAAACAATAATATCTTCATTGACATTTTGAGGTTTTTCTTAACATTTACAAATGTGTTCCTGCTAAGCTACCTCATTTTGAATGCCTGCACATAAAGACTTTTCAAACATTTAGTTGTGCTCTATATATTGTGTCCATGGCTGTATCTCCTATTATGCAGGGGCCAACTTATGCATGTGGTTTATCTGTTGGGTTTGTTGTAATGGTAAAGAGGCATTTGTTCGGATTGGCTAGTGGTAATAGTTAACAGACAATCCTTGGTGTATTTTCTAATAGCTGACTCAAGGAGAGCTACATGTACAGTCATAGACCTGACAATGAATTGCTCAGTGTGTGTGTGTGTGTGTGTGTGTGTGTGTGTGTGTGTGTGTGTGTGTGTGCGCACGCCCCCACTCACTTGATGATGTTTAAACGAGTGGCCTCAGCTGTTTCAACAAGTTAAACAATCTTCGCAAACACAGACAGAGAGAAGTAAAGACCAAGCAAAGGAGGGAGAGGTAGGGAGAAAGATAATTCTAGGGTACAAACTTCCTCTGGGATATTTTTCTCAGAGAAGAAAGAATCCATCAGTGTAACTCTCGTGTTGAAAAAAAAATTTGAGATGTTTGGAGGTCTCATAAAATCGCAGCCAAACAGAGGGAGACGGTAATTTTATAATTATAATGCCTGAACTCCTAACTCTACATGACGGATGCCCCGGGAGACAACTGATAGACGCAAACCACAGAAAAGCAGGCAGCATAGGAACCGGGAGGGGGTGCGGGGGGGGAGGGAGGATGAAATCGCATAAGGGGAAGAGATTGGTTGTGCTTCAGCTAGATTGTGACCCTAACCACATACTCAGTTTAGGTTTTGAAAGCTGTAGCCATGCACTGTGATCTTGCATCTGACCCTGTGTAACTGTCAAACTGTGTCCAATATTTCAGTCCTAGAAGATGTTATGACTGTACCTGGTTCTTATACTATATTATTATTTTGATTGTGATTGATTATGTGTTTTATCTATTTGTTTTAACTTCTAGGTGCCAGCCAAAGTAGATGGGCTACCAGCAGGAAGCCCAACAGTAGGTTCAGTTATTGTCTGCCTCTTATTTGTTTGTGCTTGCATGTGTGTGTGTGTGTGTGCTTGCATGTGTGTGAGTGTGAGTGTGAGTGTGAGTGTGAGTGTGAGTGTGTGTGTGTGTGTGTGTGTGTGTGTGTGTGTGTGTGTGTGTGTGTGTGCGTGTGTGTGTGCGTGTGCGTGTGCGTGTGCGTGTGCGTGTGCGTGTGTGTGCAGAGGCCACTCTGCTCTCTGTTGCCAGACTTGGCTTAACTTGAATCTGTCTCGCTATATTTTAACACGCTTAGCTCAACATCCACTAGCCATATCTGACCTTTGTCATTTTCATCTGTACTTTGTCATTCTTAGCTTTGCTTGGTCAGTCTCAGCTTGTTAGCTTCAGATGTGCTTTGTTAGGCTAAGCTTTACTTTGTCACCTTGAGCTGGCATGTTGCCAGCTTCACCTCTACTTTCAGCTGAATTCTTATAGGATAGAATGCTTACACTTACTCCGGATTTCCACTGAATGCAGAACGTCTGCGGACTGGCTCCGCTGCATGTCGGCTGCGTGCTCCGCCGTCCATCAATACCCACTAGGTCCGGATTTGTTGCGGCACGGCTGCGGCCATGACTGACAACTGTAGTCACGAGGATCCACAAGATCTCGTGAATTCACGTAGAATAGAACCACAAAACCAACAACAGTTTGTTTCAATCTAGAGGAGTAGAGGGGAAACAACTCTGTGCTGTGTTTTCAAGGTGTAGTGCAGGGAAATATGATCCGCCGTGAGCAAGGTGTATTTTATTTTGAAAATTAACCAGATGTTTATTTTGTTTCTGTGCTCGACTTCCTGTCCCTCACTATCTTCCGTGTGCTGAATTGCTGCGGAGCTCTCCGCCGTCTGGCAAAAATAGAAGTTCTGCGTATCTGCTCCGGAGAGCTGCGGACTGCTGGAGCTGTGCCGGAGTCGGAACGCAGCCGTTCTGCAGCCGTTCTGCAGTCAATGGAAATACACACATTGACTTTAATGGAAACCTATTGACTCCGCCGCTGTTCCGGAGCAGATACGCAGCCGCTACGCAGCCAGTGGAAATTGGGGGTTACAGTTAGCAATGTAGAATACCTAATATTAATTCGATCATACCATGATAACAGTTCCAGATGAGGCTTATCACTTTTAAATATATGTATTGTTTGAAGGTACTGCTTTATAAACTTTATTTCAGACCCAAGGGGATCCATATTACAATAATAAAAACATAAAATACAAAATACAAATACAATATATGAAAAAGACTTTGAGGGGGTGGAGGTAGCATTCCTGCTCCAGTCGCTGTGTCTGCTCCAGGGTAGTGGACTTTATGATTATGGTATATATTTTATTGAGTTCATTCTTATGTTCAAATTATCTAAAACTAATCCGTAGCTGGTTCATAAGGAGTTCAGAAGAAGAATGTATTATTTGCAGACAAGGGACAGCTAAGGCTAATGGATGTAGAATTAAGTCTGACTAATTGCAGTTTAAACTGAAAGTCTAGGTTAGTCTGACAATTATCTTTTATAAAGAGCAGCTTTTGAAAATCAGAGTCTAAGATGTCCTAAACTGGCCACTGTAAATCTACTTTCAAACTGCCTTAATACTAATGTATGCAGTATACAGTTTTGTGGCTATCTCTTATGTATCCGCTCCCTCTTTGTGTCGTGCTTTCCCCCCAAAGGCACAAAACACGGAAGAAGCAGTCCGGAAGTGTCCAGACATCACAGATCGTCTGAGGCTTCTGGAGCAGGAAGTTGCTCGCAACAAAGAGGAATCTGGGAAGTCACAAGTGGAGGTGGATAGGCTAATGACAGCTCTGAGGGATGCTGAGATGGACAAATTGTGCAAGGAGAAGAAAATTGCTGATCTTGAGAGGTGAGGGTCAAAAATTCATTGACATAACAAGATACCATCTGGGTGTCCTCAGAAAGCAGTGTCCTTCCAAGTGACCGGATCTTTGTAAGATCTTTATTCATTCCTAAGTGCTCTATTTATAAAGGAGTAATCCACAAGACATAAACTGTCTAGATTGTGTCCTCCCAGCACTTGAAACCACTTCCACGCTGTCGTGCTTTTTGCCTGATGTAATCACACTCTAGAAATGCACATTGTGACCTATGTACATGTGTTGTTTTTAATCATGTGGCAACGTTTGCAGACCTGGGTAAGTAGTTCTTTGTGTGCCTGTTGAACAAATCATCATAATACCGCCAACACTGTCCATAGCCATCACTCTTGACCTCATGCCATGACTGTTGGGTTTGAGATTTTCCCAGGTATTAAGTTTTAAATTGGGGCATTTTGGCTCAAATTTGATTCCCAGAAAGATCAGATTTGACTATCCCAGCAGGACAGTAAATGTACAATGCATTTACGGAAAACAATCTTGGTCCTCATTCCTGTCACAGCAATAACACAATGAGAGACTTTATATGTTTCCTCATTCATATCACTGGAGCCATATAGCCTTTCAGTTGTGTTGACTTCTGTAAAGCTTCTTCCCATTTCATTGCTATCGTGAGTGCTATTATGTGTGTTTTTCCTCATACCTTAGGTGTTTTAAAATATGTGTCTGTAAACCCTATGTGTAAATGGTTTTGTGTCTGTCTTTGCATTACTGTAAATGCATTCAGCAAATGTATGTGTGTGTGTGTGTGTGTGTGTGTGTGTGTGTGTGTGTGTGTGTGTGTGTGTGTGTGTGTGTGTGTGTGTGTGTGTGTGTGTGTGTGTGTGTGTGTGTGTGTGTGTGTGTGTGTGTGTGTGTGTGTGTGTTTGAGTTTGCCAGGAAGGCAGCCAGCAGCATGCCAGTGGGAGGTGGTGTATCCAGCCCAGACACTGGCTGTTTATACTACTCTGTTTATTACTAGTGCAGTGCTACTCAATTATCATCTGATTTATGGATTGGCATGGTCTGTGTATGTGCCCACATGAGTGGTTGTTTAGTGCCAACGCAGAGGTACTGTATGTGAGTGTTTGTGTGGGTATTTACTTCATGTGTGTGTGCGTAGATGTGTGAAAAAGAAGCAAAGAAAGAGGCATGGTTTTGTGTCTGTACATTGGGTGGGTCTGAACTTAGAATGGTTATAGTTAGTTGTGTGGCGGTTGGCGTTTATGTAGATTGATAGTGGGTGGTGGTTACTCTTTTGGTGGATCGCCAACTGCACAGAATAAGCCACAAGTGTGAAAGAGGTATGTGAAAGAACAATGTTTTAACACTTTGGCCCCTATCAGGTGTGTTAACGCTAGCTATGATTCTGAATGGCTTAGAATCTATCTGGATGGGCTGCATGTACTGAATCCAACACAGTTTCCTGCCTCATTCATTACCCGTTTTACGGACTCTCCACTCTGGCATGGAAACCGTGTGCTGACTGACTCAAACTGTGTGGGTACGCATGAACATCAAGTATAATAGGGATACAGTAGCTCCCGCAGAGTTTCTTCAGACAGTCTACTCTCTGTTTCAATATGTCGGTGCATACGTCATGCCTCTACTGTACCTCTGTATGTGTCTGCTACTCACATGCAGTGACAGAGTGTTCCCACGCACATGTATGTGTTAATCTGTGCATTTGGTTTCTATGCACAGCCATTTATGGGACAGGAATGTTTGGGATCAGGCATTGGAAAAGTTTCTTTACACTCAGCTCATCCATCTTATCGGGGCTGCTGTCTCATTAGTGTCAGCCAGTCACTCCTATCAGTCTGACCCCTCCCTGGGTCAGCGTGTACGGGTCAGAGGTCGCAAGCAGGTCATCTGCAGGTTATCAGAGCAGGATCCACTGCAGTCATACACTGCCACTGTAATAAATAAAATAGAATAGATTTTTAGTTAAGTTATAAGCACAGGAACATTAACTTTACAGTATGTACATTGGCTGCTGTAGAGAATAGTGAAACATCAAGTTATTGTAGTTAAAATCTTGTCATGTTATCAGTGGAAATTCTGATTTAACAAAGACATTTAACATGAATACAGGCACACGACTTTTAGCATATGTGTGTCTCTGTACACGTGTTATGTGACAGCATTCGTGGACAAGTTTGTCCCTGTTCTGATTGGACTTCTGTGTAAGGCAGTGCAAGATGTGCCTGGGCAGATGATGCATGTCTTTTTAATCAGAGTGTTTCTGTTGGAACTCAGTCAGATGGCCTAATAACCACTATCTGGATGGAGAGAGAGAAGAACAGATGAGTAAATAGACACTTTCTCATCCAGTTGGCAATGCAGCAGAGAGTGTCAAAGATGAATGTAGCCAGCAGGTCATTGTAATAAATACCTTCCAGTACAGGGGGAGACTCACTCACAGCTATTTAATAGCTTAGATCTCCTAGTGATCTGTCATCAGTGATAACATTAGGTAGTTATTGTCAATGTTTTATTTACTGTCATGTGTGTAGGTGTAAATCCTAGCTAATCTGCATTAGTGATCAGAGATACTGAACAGACTTTGTGGAAAGCATCTGTATCAGAGGTTAGCACTAATGCTAATAGCTGGATTTGTTAAGTAGAGCTCTGAAAGCAATGGTTGCTGATCTCATTATGCAGTTTGTGCACATAGGGTGGACCAAAATGGAAAAATAAATACATGTTATAGTATGACACACTAGGAGTTCATCATTCTAATCTTTGACATAAGACCTACTGAAATACTGGCCCGCTGTACGGTGTCCTGTAAGAACTTGAACCAGAGATGTTTGACGTTGAACTCCAGGAAGATTTATTTTTGTCTTGAACAAGAAGTTAAGTTGGATGTGGTTCTGGAATATAAGCAAAATAATAATGCACTTTAATAGGCATCTGACTTACTATGAACATTATTTCCAAACTAAATGTTATAGCCACCAGCATATAACAAGAAACAATACTAAGAATTACATTAATTTCTCAGTAATAATCAACATAACTGTAACATATTGCTCAGTAACACAAACTAAAAATAAGCCACATCTATTACAGCACACATATCCGTACATGGTGCAAAACAGTGTAATACACCTTTAATAGCTGAGCACGTGGCTCCACAGCGCTAGTCTGTTTACTGGTGATTGCGCGTTACTAGCAAATTGCTCTAACACAATGCGAATATCAACAAGTAATATTAGACAATCTGCACATCTGTCAACTATGTAATGAGGAACACAGCAAGAGCAATATTATCAAGGCGATAATATACCTCTCTCCAAGTAAACGTCACGTCGTAACACGGACAAAAGCTACCTACATCGTAGCAGAACACCTATTGAAATATGAACAAACGTAGTCTTAACATCTATACAGATAACGAGGCAGCAAAAACCCAGGACAGCTTAGTAAGCTACGGAATAGTTAAAACTTAAGTTCAAACTTACGTTCTGGGCTACACACATCACCTCAATAAGTCCGAAAACTGGAAAGAAAAGATAAAGAAAAGTCTGTGTCACAGCTGCTGCGGTCTGCGCCCTTCTCCTCCTGATCGGCAGGAGATCAAAGAGATGACTCTTGTCACTGATTGGTCAATCATCTCAGGAGAGAGAGGAAGTGTTACTATGGCCTTTTTTACAAATTCATTTAAGTAACTCTGTGTGTTGTGTGTTTGGCCTGCATCATGTAGTTTGTAACATGGTATTGAATGTCTTAAAAGTATAATATAATGAATCCAGTGAGTAGGCTTTTTGAAACATAACCAGTTTTAATTACCCCTAAACATCAGCACTAAGTATACATAGTCAAGAAAGTTCATGCTTTCATAAAAATGAAAATGAAAAAGATGCTTTATTTCTTTTCTTTTTTTATGTTGGGTGAATTTAAAGCCTTGTTTCTTTTTCCTTCACTCATGGCTGTATATTGTTATTACAGTTTGTTTGTTTTTCCAATTGCTATAACACAATTTTATAATCTAGGCTGGTTTTATCAAAATACTTAACACAATTCACAAAAACACACACCCATACTGCAAAATGCCTCATATATCCTGCTAAATGAAGCACTGCAACCAAAACTACATATAGCATTATCAAAATCAAAGTTTTGTACCAAATGGAACACACTTCATTCATATTACCAGATTCTTGTCTAACCAACTACACACCGTTGGGCATAATGAAAAGCACTCTCATCTTTGGTATGCTTTGCCATAATACTAAAATAGTTCAAATTGTAGAAAATTCACATGCACAGAAATATTTGCAGATAGGCCTACACACACATGCTGTTGAAGCATTTGTATTTTTATTTTTCACCAAACAAGTCAGTGCAACATATGTACAGCAGATATACTGTATTTACATTGGACTGAACAAAAATATGCTCATAAAAAACAGTAAACTGAAAAATAAAATTGCAGAAAAAATATATAGAAAAAAAGAGGCATCATAGTGCTTACTTCCTGATTGAAGTGGTAACAATACCATTGAGGTGTTCGGCCAGCTGGCACATATATTGGCCAATTAGCTCATGTAGTGTCATTTTGAATGGCAGAGTTTTGAAATGGCAAACATGTGACTTTATGTCAGATTGTTGTATGTTATGCAGAGAACCGTGTTCAGTGCATTTAAAAAGTGCCATTTTGAATTGCAAAATGTGTGTAAAGCAGAAAATGTGTTTAGACTTTTGGAGACTTGAGAAGAGGTTTTGCTCTCAGTGTGTCAGTTTAAATAATTGTGCTATGCATGTCATTTTAGTGTGTTAGCAATTGGAAAAAACTGTAACCAGTGGAATTATTTTGTATAGTTCTTAATGCTGTTACAGTCCTATACTTTTAAAGTTTCTGTGGTGATGTGGGAGCTAAACTTTGAGAAATAAATCAGGCTCCCAGACTCACCATATCACAGCTATTGACGTGGTAAGCACTCTGGTATGTAAGGGAGGGTTTCAGGAAAAGGGAGGTGTGTGTGTGTGGGTTTGTGTATGTTTGAACGAATGTATGTACTGCATGTGTGTGAGTGTGCACGTGTGCGTCGAGGGTGACACTGAGGAGACTACATATTGGTATAGTGGAGTTGGCGATGATGTGTTGGCTGGTAGGAATCGATGATTCGGACAAATATTCATACACTCACAATCAACCATTTGCACACACAAACACACACACATCATTTTGGGCCTTATTCTTATGACGATAATCAAATTCCAGCTGTTGAGAGCATCAATCTTTTGAAAATACACACACTGTATGCATGCACACCAACTCACAAATAACATAATAAATAATAATTAAGTATCTGTATACAATATTTCTACATGAATATGTTTGTAAACAGTGTGTATTTACAGGTGTCCATGCAATTTAGTGTTTTGAAAATGACACGTCAACTTCCTGTTTTAGTATATTGCACCTGCGCTAGAGAAGAGTGTTTCATAACACACATATCAAATACATAAACAATACCATACACTGAATCACACTAGAGCTTCTCACATTTAAACATCTAGACACACAAGCAGAATTCTTCCTCTTTAACCTCCAATCTGTTTCACCCTGTCATACACACACAGACAATATATAAAGGCAACAGTGAAACAATATTTGCATTGCGATAAGACATGTCTAGCATAAAGACCATAAAGCATCTATCAGTAATAAACAGACTTGTTCTGTTTGGATCTCTCAGCACTGCATCTAGACAAACGCCTCAGATAAAACTTCAGACTCCAGTGTTGATCCAACTGCCTCATGCTATACTTCCATAGTGCCTCGTTTCTTCTCCTCTCTCCTTTCCCTGCACCCCTTGACTTTTTTCACTACAGAGAAAATGTATTTAATTCAGATCGTATTGGCCTCTTATTTCATATTGTGCAACGCTTAATAGTAACTGCCCTGGTGTGTCCTTGTCTGCTTGAAATCAGATTTTCTTCAAATCTGCTGTTTATTAAAAGAGAAGAGGAGAAAACAGTAAGAATTAGGAGTTATGAAGGGGAGATACAAATCTGAAATTCTTTCTTCAAAGGTTATTACTCCTTTTAACCTTTATTTACCCAGGAAAAGTCAACTGAGAATGCATTCTCTTTTCCAGCAACACCCTACTTAATATTCACAATTTCCAACATTCAGGACTGGGAGCGTCCCAGTGTGACCGCAGCTTCCTGCCGTTGGCCACTCAGCAGCTTTACTGGAGCCCTACTGTGCCCTGCTCAAGGGCACGTCACCAGTACTCCTTGAGGGAAGTTAGAGGATCCTTCATTCATTCTTTTTTTCTCAATGCCCTTCTAAATGAATGTGAGTTCTAGGAGACAAAAAGTAAAAGACAGACAAGAGGCGGAAAAGACTGTTAAAAAGGATAATGGAAAAGAGAGTGGATGAGATAAAAAAAAGAACGATCGAAATATGTATTGAGAAATACAAGTGAGAAAAAAAACAGAGCTGTGCTTTGGCAGCCAGAAATAAAAGTGAAGCTGCTTATGTTGGAAGGCGGATGTGTGGAATGCTCCAGGTGAAAGAAACAAGACGAAATGTGAAAAATTACTTATTACGCTCAGTTTAGGAAATGGCTGGACCTGTGCACAGTGCTCTCTCTCTCTCACACACTTCATCTTTTTAAGAAATGTCACAGCAATAAAATACTATTTTCCCCCCATGAATTTACTCATTTCGGTACTCAACAAATCACAGTTCTCCTTCATATTTTCCACTCAACACGCAGCCGAGCCCGTCTGCTTCTTATTCACAATCTGTGTGCCCTCATTTGCCTTCACATTGGTCAAAACACTTACTTCATTTTGCACTGATGGGTTGATGGGGGTATATCAGCTATCAAAAGGGACCAGCGTGTCTGCTGGTTTATACACCTGTGCCAGTGCCGGCTGTGTGTGATAGCTGATATGCCCTTATGGCAAGTTTGTTCTCCATGGACATGCTTCTGTGCTTATAAAAACACACTCAGAGACATCAAAGTATAAACAGAAACTTCTCCTCCTCCTCATCACTGTGAAAATATGTGTGTACATGTACTTGTGTGTGTACATATACTTCATTTATAATGGTAACAGAATTGAATAATAATCTTTATTTACGCAGTCCATTTCAAAACCCACTCATAAAAATGATAGAAAACATAAATAAAATCAGCAGCGGTCAGCGGAGTTATTAAAGAAATATAGAAGTAAGCCAGAGACATAAAATGACAGGCCTAATAAACTCTGTGTTTTTATACATGGGGAGTAATATCAGATGTGAATACTGACACACAGTTTCCTGTCCTGCTCTGTCTTCCCTTATTGTAACAAATATTTCCTCAAAGGATTTGAAAATCACTATGGTGTGTGCATGTGTGGCAAGGTGACTGTGTATTAAATGTATTGATGTTGTTGGGTATATTTCACATTGATTGCACACCAACATCACTCATAAAAGCAGAAACACACACACACACACACACACCATTATAAGGGCTACGACAGCAAATATTTGCCCATATGTGGGGGCAGCTCATATGTTTTGCCCAGAGTAAACACACCAGTGTGGATGTGGAATAATAATGCGGGGCATATTAGCAGCTGCTTGGTCAGTCTGTTTACAGTGTTGGAGGGTTCTCTTAAGCACTAATTTGTCACTGTCAGCTTTCTCGCACTTTCTATGCATATTTGTTTTAAGTGTGAAGGCCAAACTGGGGTCTCAAAGTGTGTGTTTTGATTCTATTTTGAGAGTGATTGTGACAAGATATAGATTGTGTATAAATGCAGCTCGGTGTGTCTTATGGTGTATTGGTATTGTGGGTTAATGTGTGTCTACCAGTGAGAGTATTAAGTGTTAATGCTTGCGTGTGTGTGTGTGTGTGTGTGTGTGTGTGTGTGTGTGTGTGTGTGTGTGTGTGTGTGTGTGTGTTTGTTTGTTTCTGGCAGTGTTTATAGATTTATTTTCTAAAAACATGCCCCTGTAGACTTACCTCTTGCATATATATCTATTTTTGAGAATGTCTGTGTGGGTGCATGTGCTTGCATCTCCTGTCTGCATGTGTTAGTGTGTTTTGTTATTGAAAGATTTACACAGCAGTGTCTCACCTCCCTCGTTCAAGTCTTGTCTTGTCCCCGTCTGCCCTGTTACTAAGACAAGACATATGCACAGTACTTCCCTGCTTTACTGTACACACTGTAGCCCTACCATTTACCTGTATGGCAATATGCATGCCTTGTTTTAACTCTGAAAATAAAGTATTGGTAAAACATAACAACATTATATACATATTTCGGATGTCAATACTACATTTAATGATAAACACTTGCCAACAAAAGCACCACAAATTCAAACCATATGGTTTTGAAAGTTTTATTTAAAGTGTACTGGGGCCATCATTATGCAAAGGGTATGTGCATATATCTTTACATACACCGTGGTCATATTGTGTGAGATACAAATCTGTTTGTATTCCATGGTTTTAATGATGGATTTACATGTCTTTATTAAGCATTTCTTTATCTATTGTCACTCATCTTCCTCTTTCTGAAGGCAAATCAACTCTCCTAACATCCAGAAGCAGACGGTGGCAAGTGAGATAAGGAAAGATGCCCTGATTGATGGACATCCACACTCTTTATCACAGGTTTGAACAATGTTATGTTATATTGTATGTGTGTGTGTGTGTGTGTGTGTGTGTGTGTGTGTGTGTGTGTGTGTGTGTGTGTGTGTGTGTGTGTGTGTGTGTGTGTGTGTGTGTGTGTGTGCTCATGTGCACATTTCTTGGCCTCTAGTTGAGCTCTTCATTTCACAGTATCTATATTGGCTCTTACTATACTCATGTATCCTGCCCTTTTCCTCCTCCTTTTTTCCTCATCACCTCTTTTGCAAGCTGTTCCTCAGAAAAGTATTATCTTTTCCCCCTCCTCTATTCTCTACATTCTCTCTTTCTGTATAATTATGCTCCTCTGAGCAGAGACAGCACTTTTCCAGTCCTTCATGCGTCTTGCCCTCCCTCCCTTAGTGCATCCCAGAGTTATTCCTAAGTGGAAGAGACAGGCATTTAGTCCTGCAGAAATCAGCTCCATACGCCAGCCAGGAGCGGCGGCATAATGGGTCTGATGGGAATAGTAAAGAATGATTAGTGAGGCAAGAGAGAGAATCTTGATTTACCATTTTTTATATAATTTGTATAGTTCTTCTTAGATGTCAGCATGAGTGTCAGCTGTGTGTGTGTGCCTGTGTGTCTGTGTTCATGCTTGTGTGCTAGCCTGCAGAGCTATACTGAGGCGTTAATATGCAGAGTGCAGCCATGCCAGGTTATTCCCACAGGACTGATGAAGTAGAGTACACCTCTCTGTACCTGTCTGCCAAAAATAACCAGAGCTGCTCTCAGCCTGTTTTTGGTAGCGCTATTTTGTTATTCCTGTGCATGCTGGCCGGCAGCATCCAACATCCTATTTCCTCATCTAAACAGTGTCTGAGTAGCACACATTAATATTGCTACAACCTGGACAGAAACAAGAACTGAGTGCCAGAAAGAAAGAAAGAAGTACAGGGACAAGTGCAGGAGAGTAGTGGGATTGATGTCAGGGAGATAGATAGATGACGTCCACAAAAAGAGCAAAATGGAAAGTTTCAGAGAGGTGGTTGATTTTTTTTGTTGGTATATATTCCATGTATTATAAAATATTGAACAGAGATAATACTAGTGTTCGAGCAGATGCAGGAATTCAAGCTCAAGTTAAAGTTTATTGCCATTTATCCATATTAAAACATGGCTAATACTGATATTAGTATTTGAAAATGTAAAAGATTTGATAAGCCACGCCAGCGGAATGCTTTATCGATCGCAATGTCTGTCGGTCAGTCAGTAGGTAGTACAGATGGAAATATCTTTAAAACTATTGGATGTGATCCCCTGACTTTTGATTTAGTGCCACAATCAGGTCAACATTTTAAAACTCCCAATCAGCCTAAGCTCTACTTTGTTTTTAGTGCTAATCAGCAAATGCTAACATGCTAAACTAAAATGGTGAACACAGTAAACATTATACATGCTAAACATCAGCATGTTAACTGCGGACATTAGTGTTTCACTCACAGAGCTGCTAACATGGCTGTAGACTTGTTTTAACAGTAACCCCTAACATTAACAAACATTTTTTATTTGGAATCCCTTATATTTTGTAATTAATTAATTGTGATCAGATGTGCTATGAGCATTACCAATTAAAAAATAAACATGTGTTTTCTCGTAATTTCACTAATATATAAAACTGTACAAAATTTGTCAAGATTGATTAGCTTATCCATTGGGCTCCAATCCATATAAAAGTATACAGTGGGAAACAAATGGTGTTCCTCACTTTAGCCAATGTACAAAACAGAAAGCATAATATTGACAACAGAACAATCCAGACAAAACATTTAATATTAACAATTAAGCAAGACCCTGTGAATAAAAGCCCCTGAGAGGCCTGTCTAACAACACAATTGTGAATGTACATAATATAATATGATATATTAAGAACACTTTGATCAAATACAGCAGAAATAAATTAAAAAGATTAGCAAAAATACACAACATTTAAAAATAACACTGAGGACCCTATTTTAAAGATCTGAAACGCCAGTATCAAACGCCAAGCGCAAGTAGCTTTTTGGGCGGATCTACGGCGCTGTTGCTATTATACCGGGGGGATAAATGACTCTTGCGCCCAAAGCAAATCTAAAATGGGTTGGTCTGAAGTAGCTACATTACTCATAGGTGTGGTTTGGGCATAACGTGCAATAAACCAATCAGAGCGTTATCTCACATACCCTTTAAAAGCAGGCGTGCTTGTATCTCACTATAGATGATGCAGCTCTTCTGTCTCTCCTCTCCTGTGCTGCTGCTGGGGCATTTGGGTTAAGTGGCATCGGCACATGCAGTTCAACATCACATCTCCTTAAGTCCTCTAATATTTCCTCATTTATGTCATCAACACATCCATGATTCATGGAAATGTTGTGTAAAACATGGTCATATTTTTCCTTGTATTTATGTATGGTTTGCAAAAATGTGAACTGCTGGGTCCGTGAGATGAGAGAAACAACGTGTATGCGCGGTGTGCACACTCTACATTACGGCCAAGCATGCGCCCTTAAAATAGCATCTGAATAACGCGCCACTGACTTTAGACTAGGTTTTTCCTGGTCTGTGGCGGAACTGTTTTCTGAAACTGCAAAATAGCACTAGGGAACGTTTCCACCGGAACACGCCTCCTCTTTTTGCTGAACCGCCCCCCGGGAGTGCAAGTTCATTCCCTAATTTACCGACGAGAGTCTGTTGAGGGTGTGGGTCGGGTACAAAATAGGAATGATAGCCTACATGCGTCGGTGTAAAAAGTCAATTGCGCTGGGTGCAAGATAGGGCCCTAAGAGTTAGGATGACCACCACATATTCCAGCTCACTATTGATGCTGTTGATACGTTATGAATAGAGTATATATTCTGTATATTGTGCACTGGCCTCTATCTCACGCTCTTCCCACTGCTCTCTCTCTCTCTCTCTCTCTCTCTCTCTCTCTCTCTCTCTCTCTCTCTCTCTCCATTTATCTCTGGGTCCATCAGGAACACAGCACGCTCCAAGGGTAAACACAAACAAACACAGCCTTCCCTCACTTCTCCTTCTCCCTATTCATCCAGGAGAGTTTATGTGGGACGGAGTGATAGCATCTCTCCGCTACATCGTCTCCATCGCGCCACGCTGCACTTCACAAACACAGAGAAAACACACATCGGAAATGTTCACTTCAAGCCTTCACACAGGCCTTTTATTTCTCTTTTATCTGTAACGAAGAGGCATCAGCGACACACAATACCCCCCCCCCCCCCTCTATTTAGAGACACAAGGATTATAGAAACTCTTATTTTAAATCTAACTACAGTTAAAGAAGATGGATGCATTTTAGGATTTTCATTCACTCCAAGCTTGTTCCCACAGTCTGTACATTTGACTGCACACATGCTTAACATTCTTTAAATCATGAAATTGGACACATAGAAGTTGATGCTGCACACTTAACTTTTTGACAGAGACAGATGCCTGTGTGGTTTGTGAAGCTGAAGATCATAGGTACACATATGCTGGAAATGTGCATTCTCTCACTCTCTGCTCGTTTATTTTAGTGATTATAATCCCACCATCAAATGAGAAAGGGCCAGACTCCATAATGACCCTTCCCAAGGGCATTAGGTGATGATTGGTGCTGCAGAGGCAATTATCTTTCCATTTCTCCCCACTCTCTGTATCTCTCTTGACCTTTTTACCATTCTTTGTATTCTTGAAAGCCAGTCAAATTCTCTTGTTACTAATAAAACTTGCATAATACACAGATATGCACTGACACAGACAGACAGACACATATACTGCACACACACACAGGCAGACAGGCAGACACAGCTTTCTGGTCAGGTTTCACCCGGGGGTCCAGTGGTGGCAGCCCCATCTCAGTGGGGTGTTCGTGCATGTGTGTGTGCGTGCATGTGTGTGTTTCTGTCTGTAAGGTGGGGTCAGACCAGTACTTGTTGATTCTGGTGCATCGAATTACTGCCTGTCTGTCACATCCAATTACAGCTTTGGACTGCTGATGCACACAGCCTGCCTCTGTACGTGTGTGTGCGGGTGTTTGTTGCTCACCTCCAGCTGTGTCGTGCTGACGTGACGAGCCACAAGTATCTGCTTGTGATTTGGCTGGCTTGGCACTATTTTCATGGCACTCAGGGATAATCCCATCACTCGTGTTTTAGTCAGTATCAATGAATTAGTCAGTTGGTTAGCCTTTATCATGAAGGGGTTTTTCAATATTTACTATTGAATTTGAAGAGCTGGTTTCACCACTATCTATATATAATACAGGTACCAAGTCAAAATTCACTTTAATATTTATGAGGGGCAGTGAATAGGCCATTCATATGCATTTAGCATGATCAGCATGGTCTCGTAAAATCAGCCTCTTTTCAGTTTTCCATGCATTTAGCATATCCTTTTTTTGGCAGTCAGAATAGAGTCACCATGTGTCCACCACTGTTTAGCCTGGAGCTCCTTATATGCAATACAAAAAAATAGCCTATTCAGATCACTGTTTGACTTAGGAATAATGTCAGAGACATGCTCACTAAGGTTGAGCTCCATATGTCATCTATATGCCAGCAAAGTTGCAATTGTTTCGAAGCATTCTAATCTCACTAACTGACTTTTACAAGCAGTTGTTTCTAAGATGAAATCTCAGTTTAAGAGCTTGTAGTTTGACTTGGTGAAACATCGAAACATTTTCTCTTTTATTAATTTTTCTTAGTTGCTGTCTGGAAAGAGTTTCCTACCCATCCTCACTGCTTCCAACAATGCAGATACTTCTACTTGTAACTTGTTCCTATTGTTTCATATTCATTTGATTCATGCTTCTACAAGTGTGCCATGAAGTTTGTGGTGTTGAATTTTCCATTGTTGACTCTAACCCTGAAAACACCCGTCTGCCGTTTTGTTTTGACGGCAGGTAGCAGCTCTCATTCACATGCAATGTAACCAATCAAATTGAACATTATCAGTGTTGCTGCTTCTCTTTATTTAAGGTTACACAAACAGTGGCTATACAAGTGTTCATGTTGAATAGTTCATATCAGAATGTGACTTTTATTTTATTTCCTACAACATCTGATCTGGTGTTTTGGCTTGTGCAGATTTTGTTACTTAATATCCACTTGCCACACCCATAGTTTGTGTTTGGCAACAAGTGTAACTGAACTCGTCTTTGTTCAGTTCAAAAAGTGTCTCCTTGTCCATGTGACCCCAAAGCTTTTGCACTGCTCCCAGAAAAGTGTGAACGTGTGAACTTGAAGGCGAGTCAACTATTGAAGAGTAGGAGAGAGAGTTTAAAAAAAAAAAAAAAAAAAGGGAGAGAGAATCAGGGGGGGTTTATTATTTCTGTCCAGTGTTTTCTTTCACAGTTCCATCACCCAGTGTGGAGAGGGATCCTTTTCCCCCACTCACCATAGGTGTCAGAGAGGCCACACACAAACTGTGCGTGTGAACGTGCACGGTCTACTCAACGCACCCACACTCATACATGTGCACACTCACATGGATGTCGGCAAAGGTCACAGCACTTACACACTCTTTCTCCATCACTTATCACTCTCTGCTGTCTTGGCTGGGTCTCTTTGTTCTGAGAGAAGTCTTGTTCTTCTATCACCACAGCTTTTTTTGTTTTACTTACTCAAGTCTTTCCTATTGTTTCTCTTTTACAAGGACTGGATTCTTTCTTAGCAAAGGCATCAACAAATACACCTTTTCTGAAATTATCTTTTGCCAATATAGTATTATTCCAGTACAAAAAACATTTGATGAGGTTTTCAAACAAAGTATACTCAAAGAAAAACACTCTCCCCTGGCTTTTGCTACTTTGCTTCCAACCCCCCTCTTCGTACTCCTCCTCTGAACTTCCTTCGCCCCCTCAGCTTCCTCTTTCAGCTTCCCAGGATGCCATGCAGGAGACGGCGGAGCGGATCAGGGAGTTGGAGAGGGCACTGAGGGAGAGCATGAACACCTCCGCACATAGAGAGGCTCTCTGGGCGCAAGAGGAGACTGCCCGTGTTCAGGCCCAAAGACAGGTTTAGCTGATGTTTTCAATTCAATTCAATTACAATGTATTTATAGTGTCAAATCACAACAGGAGTTATATCAAGACACTTTATAGATAAAGTAGGTCTAGACCACACTTACACAACTTACAAAGACCCAACAATTCCCCCCCCCAAGAGCAAGCATGTGGTGCAACATGTTTCGCACGCTGATGGAACACTCGAGACCAGAATAAACACACACACACACACACACACACACACACACACACACATTTATACACAGAGATAGTCGTATGCCTCCCTACATAGGCAAACTACCTTTAAAACTGAGTGCTCTGGTATCACCTCACCTAGGACTAAGAAGGACCACTGAGAAAATGTGAGGAACCTAACTGCACCCCCATGTGGCTAAGAGTGTAACTGCAGGCAGACTGTAATATGTAGTTCTTAACCAACAAATATAATTTTTACAAATTGGATAGTTTTGCTTCCTGTCTGTTATTTTTTTTCTTAATTTGGTTTGGATTCTCTAAACATGCTGTTGTTTATTTTCTCCCTCTAGACTGAAATTTAAAACTGATACTAAAACTCCCACCGTTCATTTTCTGTCTCTTGTTTGCTGTTGCACGGTTGAAAATGTGAGCATATGTTTAACACATTGTGTTTATGTGCAGGCAATCAGAATTTGTTACCAAATCTGAAGACTTGTAGTCTTGATTGAGTACAGGCAGCCCTTTTAGTCTGTATGTCCTGCTATCTATCTGTCTTTCTGACTGCCAGCTGGGCTGTCTACATCTTTAAGTGGGTCCCAAAAAGTGTGTGTGTGTGTGTGTGTGTGTGTGTGTGTGTGTGTGTGTGTGTGTGTGTGTGTGTGTGTGTGTGTGTGTGTGTGTGTGTGTGTGTGTGTGTGTGTGTGTGTGTGTGTGTGTGTGTGTGTGAAAGAGTGAGAAGAGCGTAGGTGTGTCTGTGGTGGGAAAGAGAAACAGGGCAAAGGAGTGTGTTTCCTCTCAGTGTGAGTGTGCATTTGAATGAGAATGACCTTGAATTACTGATGACTGCCACAAGTAATATGAGAGCAATTGGCGGTTAAAACAAGAACTAACATTTTTAGGCAGAATGGTGGCTGCATTGCTTCAAACATACATACATATGCTCTCGCACACACACACACACTCACACACACACACACACACACACACACACACACACACATACATTCAAAGACAGATTCTTATTGAGGAGAACTTTAAAGATGAAGTGAGGAGATGGAGGTGGACAGAGTGGGAAAGTAAGATGAGGTCAAACTCAGTTTAGAAAATTCTGTGAGAGCCAATGCTAACTGTGGCTTGTTTTTTCCTTCTTTTTTTGTGCAATTTCTGTACTTTACACGCTTGACTTAAAGTCAGCATGGATACTGTGTTTATCAAACAATTGCCTGATCCACTGAGAAGTCAGAAAGAAAAGTATATTTATGTCTGTGGGACTTTTCGCACGCAATACAAGTGGATGATTCAGCTTTGACCTAAGTCCACCAATGTGTAGCCAGAATCAGGGAAATCCTTTCCTAACTTGTGACACGTTAACACTAGTTGATCCAAAACATCATAGTCAACTTGTTTTCATTTCATGTCAATCCAGACCCTACACATAGAGAACATAATGAGCCAGCATGCAGTCATACTGGCAACTGCACTTTACACTTATAGAGCCAGAATAGAGTTGTACTTGCGCTACTGACAAAAGGAAAACTACCCATTTGGCCTGGCACTCTAGCTGCTCCGTCATTGATGCTCACTGCTAGGGTAGGTGCTATCGACACACTGAACTTTGTGAGCCAGCATGACGTCACCGCATAAGGGGGCAGCGAGTCAACAAACAATTAACATGCAGTTACACAGTCGTCAGTCAACTGCCGCTCTAGCCTCAGACTCTGGAAAAACGGAGTGTGTGTGGAAAGGGTTGTTAGGGGGAATAGAGAGAGGGACAGGTCCTTCTGAAACATCACCTGACCCTGGCACCATTTCAGAGCGCCCTGCCAGACTCACATTCTCACACCCCCCCCTTGCTTTTTCCTTGGTTTTCTTCTTTCTTCTCCCCTCTGTCCAAGAGTAATCAGTCTCATGATGTGCAATGTGCTGAAAGTCTTCCATCAGCCTGACCTGCTGAAATGGAGCATGGGTAATGCCCTGGCTTACTTTTCTTCACACCCCCGCTCTCTAAGTCTCTCACTCTATCGCTGCTTGTCTCTGTCTCTTGTCTTTCTCCTGCCATCATTTCTGCTGCCCATCGATTGTCCTGAGCCTTGGTTCTTTCCCATCTGTCTTCTTAAGTTGTCCCATCCAATTACCACACACTCTCTCCCTTTCTCTCCATCTCTATTCTTGTCTCTCTCCCTCTCTCCCCCTCTGTGGCGTTTGAACTAGGCCTCTGAACCAGCAACACCGACGCAAACGGACAAGAGGGATTTGGCCCTTACCTCTGAGCCCCCAATCAGCTTAGCAACTAAAGGGGCTTTGGGCCAGTCTTAGTGAGCCTTAGACTGGCTGGGGGGCTTTGCCTTGAAGTTGAGCTAAATTAGCACGCACAGGATCACCACTAAGCTGATTAGGTCCCTAATTTCACTAAAATGCTTTGTATTCCTTATTAATGATGTGATAGTGAAGAGAGGGCTTGCGTGGGTGGTGGACTAATGGGGAACTGGGAGGTGGGCAGTTGGTGCATGAGGATTGATAGACATGTGGTGGGTGTAAACAGAGTTGTGTGTGTGTGTGTGTGTGTGTGTGTGTGTGTGTGTGTGTGTGTGTGTGTGTGTGTGTGTGTGTGTGTGTGTGTGTGTGTGTGTGTGTGTGTGTGTGTGTGTGTGTGTGTGTGTGTGTGCGACCCTTGGCTTTCAAGATGAAAAGACTGGTTTTGGATTCTTTTAAGCCTGAAAGAAGACATCAAACATTAAACATGATGTGATTTTGGACGGTTGGATGTCTTGTTGATATTGTGCAAGTTAACTGCTGGATACTACCGAGGTCAGTTGTTGTTGGCAGGGATATGGGGTGTATTTTATTTTAAACAATGCAATGTTACATGTCCAGGAATTTATGACTGAAAGTTGTCACTCTCCCACCATTTCAAATTTCTGTATTACCCACTCACTTCGCTTTCACCCTTTCTTCTCAAATCCATATGTGAAATTCATGAACGGTCAGTGAGCACATTATCTGACATCTGTAAAACACACCTAGAAAACCAGCGGAGATAAAGAGTGTCCTGAAAATGTGTGAACGATTTGGCCCCTTCATAAAAGAGGCCCACTCCTTTTTTTCATGTCCTACCCCATGGAGTGCTTTCCACTAATACTCCATCTCTCTTTTTTTTGCTCCTCATTCACTTTCTTTCCCTTTGTTCATTTAAAATCCAACACCAAATTAATTGTTTGTTAATCTTTTATGACAAATCTGCAAATCGTCAGAATTGAACAAAGTTAAATTCAAATTCTTGTGGCCTTCTATTTACATCACCCGAACAAGCCTAACTAGTACTGCATCCTATTGTAAAGTACTTGTTGTTAGACAATTAGACACTTCCTGTCTTAGGATAATGACGCCCTGAGGTCACATCCTGTCTGTCAGACACGCAGGTTGGCCTGCATGGCTGGAGGGCACGTGTATGAAGAGAGAGGAGTAGTAGTTGAGGGGTTGAGCATTATTCTCACCTGCTCTAAAGTAGAGCCACACTTGAGATTGAGATAAAATAAGTGGAGAAAGGTGGGAGAGAAGAGGGAGCCCTTGTTTTCAGTCTAAGGGTCAGTGGACATATCATTCAACTAACCTTTCAACCTCAGTAATTACTATCCATTCATTTTCATGTTTCAGCTGTCATTTAACCTCAACTAGCATTCCAAACACACACACACACACACACACACACACACACACACACACACACACACACACACACACACACACACACACACACACTCTCTCTCTATCTAAAATACTCACATACATGTATGTAGACAAATAAAAGTGCACAATAGTTTGTATCTGATCAATTGACCATGTCTATGTGTACATGTGTGAGACTGTGCAAGATCTTGTATATTGAGTTTTAATGTAACACAGAGCCATGCGGGGGAGTATCCTGGTATGTTTTGATACTGTTTAAACCTGTGCGTATTTGTCTCTCCCTGAATAGTTGGAGGAACTGATGGGGGCTTTGGAGAAGACACGCCAGGAGCTGAATGCCACAAAGCTGCATCTATCCTCCACTCAGCAGTCCCTGCATGAGAGAGACGGACACCTTAATAGTCTTCGCCAGGAGAGACGCAAACAGCTGGAGGAGATTTTAGAGATGAAGTAAGTCTCACACTAAGCCATCTGTCTCTGTATACAGCCCTTCCATCTGCTCAGAATTTATATATTCCATATCTATCTACCTTAATCTACCCTACGTACCTATTTTCCTTCATTCAACAGATGTAACTTTAAATCGTCACAGGCCACACAGAAAAATAATTACATACTCTGTAACCATATGCTATATCGTGTGCATTTATGGCTATGCATTTCTCCAATCAGTAAACGAAAGAATTCAACTTGGCTATTGCAGTAATATAAATTAATTAAACAAAATTTGCTTTAGGAGAATAAAACATAATGTGTAATGCAGTGCAGCAAGAGTTGCTGGTAACTGCAGTAAGATAAACAGTAACAAAATAAACCACAAGTGTTTGTGGTAGTGAGTGCACACCCAGCCCATAAAAGTATATGATCAAGGCGCTTTTATTAACATTGGCACGGTTTACTCAGCGCTTCATCAGGCTCATTATCCCTGCACAGCAGCTTTGTTGCTGCAGCAGAAACTTGAGTATAATACTGTATTAGGCACGTTTATCCGCTCACCTGCTGACATGTGCATCTGTGCTATGAGTGTTATATAGACATCAGTGCTGAGGTGTGTTTTGAAGCAGGATCAGTCCGTTGTCCATAGCTGCCTTGTGAAAAGTTACATTTATTGAGGACAGGTGGTGCAGTCTTAGACAGCAGGTCAGAAAAATGTGTGTTTGGCTGTTATTTCATTTGTATGTCTGTCTGTGACAGATGGAGAGTTAGAGAAGGACTCAGAGTTAGCAGGACTGGCTGCATTTCCATGTGTGTCAGTGGGTTTGTATGAATGTGTGAGTGAAGTTCAGTGATCTGTCAGTGAAGCGGCTACATGTGTGTTTGCTTTGAGCGCTCTGATTGAAGGAGCATGGAGCCACATATCTGGCTGTCATGTGCCGCAGAGAAATGCCTTTAATGTCAGCCACTCAGTACAGTACAAAAGGGAAGGCTGGCACATATGTATTGAAAACACAACTTTTAAAATCCATTACGCCTCACAAGCCCCTCTGATCACACTAACTCTAAAGGAATGTGTGTATGCGTCCTTGTCTGCCTACAGTATGTGTATGTGTACAATTTGCCGGAGGCCGAGAAACAGAGCGCCCTTGCCCATGTATCTGCACACAAAAGCACTTCTGTTATAAACCACCTTCCTGTCTTTTCCAATTTCCACCATCCAAACATTACCAGGGATGTTTAGCAGAGGAAATGTATTACATATGATACAGACACATTTCGTGCTTCTAGGTATGTTTGTAAAATTAGGAAAACACTCACGGACCTGGCATGTAAATGATACTATTACTTTATTGGCACTCAGTTTAGATTATTATATTACCATTAGAAAGCTGTCTAAGGGTGAAGGTTAGTGTGATGGTTGGTTGACATAAACAGCAACAATTGTTTTCTGTTGTTTTCGAGACTCTGACTGAATGCAAGTCTACACCGGTAAGAGCTAATGGGGGGAGGGGGGCACAAGTGTGTGTGTGTGTGTGGTCTCTTGTGGCTTTGAACCTGTATGTGTCTTTGTATGAAGAGGTCAGAGGCAGGGGTTTGGGGTCACTGATGATGAGGATTAAAGGACTGTTGAATTGCAAGGGGCGAAGCTTCGTGAGACTGACTTACATCTGAACAAGCCACAAAGATACCCATGCAGAATGTACACACAACCTCAGTGGAACTCACATATAATCACTCACGTCTGCAGACATGCACATACTTACACAAACTTTGGCTTTCTGCTTTAAAAGGGGCCATATTCCCACAGCACAGCTCTGGTCCAAGTTAGCACAGGGAAAACTAAACAGGAAAGATAAGGCAGAGAAAGAGAGGTAACGAGAGAGAGAGAGAGAGAGAGAGAGAGAGAGAGGGAGAGGGAGGGAGAGGGAGAGAGAAAGAGTGGGAGAGGGAGTTAGAGTGAAAGCAAGAAAAAAATGAGACAGAAAGAGAGAATGAGAGGGAGGAGAGCATGGAATGGAGGGGCTACACAAACTGAAGTATTTCAAATCTTAGAAATCATGAGAGAAGTTTGATTTCATGCCAAGTTTCTCCTTCTCTCTGCTGTAATGTGGCATTTGTCAAGAAGACCAGCTGAAGCAAACCATGTGAGGCACGTTCCCCTGTGAACTGGGGAGCTCTGTGTGTGTGTGTGTGTGTGTGTGGGGGTGTGTGTGTGTGTGTGTGTGTGTGTGTGTGTGTGTGTGTGTGTGTGTGTGTGTGTGTGTGTGTGTGTGTATAAGCCAGAGAGAGAGAGAGAGAGAGAGAGAGAGAGAGAGAGAGAGCAGACTCATGGCTTTTCAACACTGTTAATGAAAGAGACAAGAGGGGAAAAATCATTTTCAATATCCTCTTATTGCATGCTGGGTTTCCTAGCTTGTGTGTGTGTGTGTGTGTGTGTGTGTGTGTGTGTGTGTGTGTGTGTGTGTGTGTGTGTGTGTGTGTGTGTGTGTGTGTGTGTGTGTGTGTGTGTGTGTGTGTGTGTGTGTGTGAAAGAGAGAGAGAGAGGGAGAGAGAGAGACAGAGTGCATTTTCATTTTCATTTGCCTTACGATCAGATATAGAGCTGAATGCTTGATGTATAAGGAGCAGTGCGGGTCTGCTCTATCACCCCACACCAGATTGAGTTTCCACCATACTGTACAGTACACACACACAGACAGACACAGATGGCCTCAAGAGGAGCTAGTCATTAAATAAGTCTAGGGTCACGGGGTGTAGGTGCACAATAGAGAAATTATGTGTTTGGACATTTTGAATAGCTAGTCATTGAGATGTTTCCATAGGCTGAATGGGATAATACTACATGCCACAACATTGCAGTGACTTACTCAACCTGATCCTCCTAGACACTGGGAATGTAGCTGATATTATCTCTGTTTACATGTTGGTGATGGAAAATGATGATAAAGCAAAGAAAAAGGTAGCAGCAGCTTTGAGGCAGGCACATAAAGAGATGCAGAGTTGACAAAGTGGAAATGTTTAAAGGTAGAGAAGAGGGGAGTTGACAATTTGAGAGATGGGTAAAAGCATGCACACATTAGTAGAAAGACTCTGCAAGACAATAAACGGAGGAAAAGAGAGAAGTCGTAGCAGAGAGTTAGGGAGGAAATATTAAATGATGGAGAAAAAAGGACCACAGAATGAGGGAGTGATTGATGGAGGGGGTGATGGATGGAGTAAGGGAGGAGGAGAATGATGGAGGAAGTGGTGGGAGAAAGAACCGGGAAAAGATCAACCTAGAGCTGTGAGGGGTGGGAGGGAGCAGAGTCTGGCTAGCAGAGTAGAGCTAGAGAAAGAATGACTAAACACAACGTACCATGTATCTGCAAACACCTGCAACACATTCACCTGACCACAGAATGAGGGAGTGATTGATGGAAGGGGTAATGGATGGAGTAAGGGAGGAGGAGAATGATGGAGGAAGTGGTGGGAGAAAGAACCGGGAAAAGATCAACCTAGAGCTGTGAGGGGTGGGAGGGAGCAGAGTCTGGCTAGCAGAGTAGAGCTAGAGAAAGAATGTACCATGTATCTGCAAACACCTGCAACACATTCACCTGTTAATTCACATTTTGATTTTAGGAAATTAAAAGTGACATTAAAAATGTATTTATGGAAAAAATATGTTTTGCTCGGCTGAGCAGAAGAAATTTTCTTGAAATGTACAAAAAGGCAAAGAAAAAGAAGACAAATTCCTCAGAGTAACATAAAAGCAGGAGCTCCATCAATTACACACTCTTCTTATTCCCTTTCCTTGAGTAATTCATTAAAAACTGTGTTTAACATTTTTACACTTTCTGTGTTTTGGACATGTGCTTCAAATTTGTAGACTATTTGGTCAGAAACATTCCCCGTTTGTGCCAGGGGCGGAGTGGGACCAAAAAATCTACCGGGAAATTCCGTAGACCACCAGCCCTCGGGCAGGGGCGTTTCTAGGATTTAAATAAACTGAATGCAATGCAAAACAGCGATCGGCTTGCCCAGCTTGTTAAAAGCCAGTGTACGTTAATTTTAGCTTCCATTTTGTAGATGTTAGTTAGATGGCACCAACATTTGGCCCAATCATAACTGGCCTGGCAACCCAAAGGACAGGGTTTTGTTTCCAGATTTGTGTGGTGACTCATGATGCGGGGGGTCTGGGGGACAACCCCCTGAAAATGCACTTCATTTCCTGCATTCTGGTGAATTGTTATGCACCTATTTCTACCTTTTTCTGAATCAATTTATGCTGGAAATATCTTTATGTAAAGGGAAACATAGATTACAATCCAAATATAAAAACATAATGGAAAATATTGCAGTAAGGCTCTCAGGCATTCTGTATTGCTCTCAACTATTTATTCTCCTTTGGATCGACTTTTCTAATTATATCTGAGTCAGCACACATGTAGCCTATAGGCATAATTTACTCCTCCCTCCTCTTTTGCATCTTTTGTTGGGGAAGTAACCTCTTTAAATGCATATGGAAATTATTCACCTCAATGATACATTATTCATTTTAATTTATTAATAAACCCCTGGACTGTAGGCTAATATTTCAGGTGTTTGAGCAAGATTTCTGCTCATGTCCAAAACTTTGTGCACATTCAAAATATAACTCATCCCATATGTGTTCTCTGAGATTTGGAGGAGTTGTGGTATTTTGAGAAAAATAAAGTTAAGGCTATTACAAGAATAAAGTCACTATATTTCAGAAAATAATCTACCTGCACCATAGCCTGCTGCGCAGTACGTGATTGCTCTTCTGATACGGTAGATCTCAGACCTTCTGACAGACACAGAGACCCAAATATTTAGGGAACTGGCTGAACGCTGCCATACATCGGAGGTGGAAATCCGAAACTATGGCAGAAATACACGGAGCACAAACGCGTCACATCTGCCGCAGCATGTCGACTGCAGAGTGCATCCATGATAAACCTGAATCTGCGCAGCTTTTTACAGCGATAGTGGACACTAAGCGATGCACAGGTCCAGAGTCTGAACCACAGACTGAAAACGTCACGTCACAGGATCTTCAAACTAAATCATTAGTATTGCGCTCCTAAATTTTGTGTTAATGGCATCAATGTATTAGACTGATTTGGCTATGATTCCTCCGAAAATTACACCTTTCACAGCTTTCATATTGCTGCAACATAGGCTGTCAGTCAACTTTTCAAAATACATTCGGGGCATAATTTTTGTCCTTTTGAGTCTGACCTTCTCAGCGCCCCCTTTCCCTTTTCTTTTTTGGCTTTCCATCATTAGAATCACACACTGTCTGTTAACGTTACCAATAGACTTCCAAACGTGACGAGGAAAAAAGAGGTGTTATACGTTATAAGCCGACCATGCAGGGCTATGCCATTTGGGGAGGGGCCGCTCACTGATCCCCTTATATTTCTGAAAATCCTAGACATGGTTGTGACCTGCACTTCGTTAGTGCTTTCTGATTAGCCTGTGTTTGTATTGAAATAAGAGGCTACTGCGGCCCGCCGTATGGGTTGAGCAGAGGCTGCACAGTTTGATCAGCAGGCAGCGGCCACACACCAGGCCGCCGGATGGTGTTGCTAAGAACTTGCAATGTATAACTATTATTAGACCGGCCCTCGCAGCCTCGAAACACTACCGGCCCACCGGGAAAAGTCCCGACTCTCCCGATTTCCACTCTGCCTCTGCTTTGTGCCATTCTGCAAAAGCTAATTATCGACTCTATCTATTGCTCGCTCCTTTTTATCATGCAACTAACTCAGTACAGAAAGGCAAATGAGCTATTCTACTCACAGTGTAAATGTAATAACCCCTAACCTGTAACCCCGAAATTCAATTATTTCCTTGAACTGTGTTCATGTATCCATTTGTTGGCTAGTTACAGTAATCCAAGGCATAATGAAGCTTAGAGCAGTAGCGACGTTATGACTTTCAAATCCAGCAATGTAGACATTCTGTCTGCACAGTGCCATTGCCATGGTTACACTGACTAAACACACAGAGAGACCAGCTGTACTGGCAAGGTCATGTCCCTGCTCACTGATCTCTCTGAGGGGCCTGGACACACACACACACACACACACACACACACACACACACACACACCCTTACAAACTCACACACAGATATACACACACATATATACACTTATTTAAACACATTTCCGGAAAAAGTATGTTTACACATTTATGTATTTAACCAAGCAGCATTGCGTTTACACAGTTTTAAATTGACATATGCATGTATTGGCAAAATCTGAGGACAGATATGGTGTTACAGTGCCATTGTTGTGATAAGTAATGATGAGACATAGAGGGTTGGTGCAGTGTGTGAATGGGATTCTCTGTATTGCAGTGTTGAGGAGGGGCTGACCACACATCACCTTCCTCTCTCGGTGAGCAGGTTTGTATGTGTGTCGCCTCGTGGGAACTTCGGGCCATTCATCATGTCTGTCTGTGCTCCCGTGCCCTCTGACATGCGTGTTTACCTTCGACATGTGTGTCGGCTGTTGGGCCTGTAGGTGTGTTATTATGTCAGGGCCTCGGCATGCTCCACCCTACTCCTCCTCCTTTGAGGTTTTGTCAATGAAGGGCTTCATCACATGGAAATCCCTGCTTCTAAGTCCTTGTTCAGTACAGTAAGGTAATGACAGACTTCTACCTGGGTCCCTTACAGTAAGGGTGGAGAGAAGAGTCCAGAGTTTACTTAGTTTAGTCAGTTTTTCAATTGGATATTGCTAATGCAACTGGAGGTTAAGTGCCTTAAATTGAACTTTTCTGACCCATTTTTCCCCGACCATGTTATTCTCTTGGACTACACTCTGCAAACGTCATGTCTTGAGCTCATTTCTCTCAGGGTTTGGCTGTTCTAGCATCAATTATGGTTCTTTTTTATCACAACTTATTAATATTTTATTGGTTCTTATATCAGCATAGTATTTTTGGCAAGCATTGACCCACCCAGTACATATGAACTAGAGGTTTTATGTCCTGTACAGTATGTAAACCCTGACTTGAGTTTTGTAAAACTGGCACACAGACGTACACACACTTTGTTTGCCTGCAGTATGATAACTGCTGGGTGGCTGTCATAGCAAAAATTATTTGTGAGCCATTTGTGAGTGGCTGGGTGGAAGTGGTATTGTCTCCAAAAGCCAATGTATGAGTGACTGGAAGGCTAGAGCTGTCTTATGAAGTTGATGTAGAACTGAAAGATAAGTTGACGCTTGGAGCGCATTGATCAAATGGAGAGGATAGCACATGTACTGTATGTGTGTTTTTAGTTAAACTGATAGACAGAGATGGAAGAGTCTTTCCAGAGACAGAAAGAACTTCTTGTCTTAATCTGAAGATTGACCTAGTGAAGATGGGGTGATTGTGACACACAAAAACAAAAAGAATGCAGTGATTGACAACTGGAGAGGAATATATGGAGGCCAAGGAAAGATGTAGCTTGTTGAAACTGCTTTCCCCTTCGTACTGAGTCACTTTGCCCCACTAGAGTAACATCATTCTTTCATAGTCTCGTCTTACTTTTACTCCATCACTCTTTTAAAGCTGATCTCCTTAACTTCCTCTGAGTGTTAAATGCTCTCCCTCCCTTTCTTTTTTTGACTTTTTCTCTCTTGTTCTATCTCTGGCCGGGTGGAAGAAGGCCTGGAAATTATCACACATACCTAATAATTACTATCACAGGAAATGGTCCTAAGGAAGTAGGTGCACTAACTCTGCTAATAACACACATGCACATACTTGCATGCACACACACACACACACACACACACACACACAGCTAATTAGTGTCATTTGGCTGATGTCGAAGTCTCGGGAAAGCCCAATCTGATTGGCCTCAGGGAGATTAACACCCCCGAGTTTACCCGGTTGTATAAATCTCAAGTCTAATTGATTGGATGTCTGTGTTTGTGTGTGTGTGTGTCGCAGCATTTAAGTGTGTACAAGGGTGGGCAATTGATTAGGTGGGCCCTGCCGCCATAAAGAGGCAGACCAGGACACAGGATCCAGAGGTGACCAGTGACGGCCTCCTTAACGACGGTCCTGCCCTCAGGGTCACCAAAGGAATGAGGAGAAGGAAGGGGAGGTCAAAGGAGGAGGTGGATATTGTCAGTAAATTTGAATGTTGAAAGATATGCAAATAGATACAGAGATATGCAGATAGATAAATAGATGGATAGATTGATAGCAGCAGAGATGGAGAACAAAGGGTTAACAAAAAAAGTCCAAAGAGAGTGGGCAGCAGTGAGAGATTTTTTTTAAGAAAGAGGGATGCATTATTTTAAGTGCAGCTGTATGTCTGTTGGTGGATGTACTGTGTTGTAAAAGAGCCATTAAAACAGTGGCCTAGTGAAATGCCCCTTATGGTTTACCATTATGGGCACATGAAATGCTGGTATACCCACACAAGTGAGTCAATGGTGCTTACTGGCATATATTCGCACACTGTAAACACCTCCAAGCCTCTGTGGATGGCATACACACCTGAGCTCCGGCTCCTGTTTTTCTCCTCCGTAGCTTCTCTGGCTATGTCTGTCTGTTTTTATCTGGGTGTAAGTATGTCTCTCTGTCTGTCTCTCTGTCTGTGTCTGTCTTCCCATTTGTTTTGCACATTTTACAGATCAATATAAAAAAGGCAGAATGTTAGGAGCTCCCTCTGTGTCGCTGTTCTTACCTAGTTTAGCTCAATCAGAGTAACATAATAACAAAGCCCTTACTAAGGGCTTAGTCTTTCAGACTCTTTGTTGGTTTGACTGGAGTTTTATTGGCTCTGCACGTCTCTTAGTCTTGCTGAGATGGTTCCCAGGAGGTTTTAATAGAAAACAATAGTAGGACGGACAACTTCCCAGCACCAGGCTGCTCCAACGCTGCACACCAGTCAGTATACACCACAGCAGCCCCTGGCACTTCTGAATTGTGTGTGTGTGTCTGATCTGGTTAATTCAGGGATGTAGACCCAAACTGTAATTATCATTATGCACTTCTCGGCAGTGGCAGGAAACAGCCCAAGCAAGTTTGGATGAGCGTGTGTACATTGAATGTTGTTTGTGTGCAAACATGTGCATACATGAATTTGTGTGTGTGTGTGTGTGTGTGTGTGTGTGTGTGTGTGTGTGTGTGTGTGTGCCTGCATGTGTGTACATAGAATCAATGATGTGAAGAGCATGAGAGCTATTAGCAGTGAAAGATAAGCAGATGGTGCCAGTGGCTATGTGATGATTTTTCCTGCTCTTGTCTTGGCCCTGCTCTTGTTCATTTGGTCTCTGCTAAATGGAGACATATTGGAAACATGACTGTTCTCTCGGGGGTCGGTGGGTATCCAAAGTTTAGGACTGGAAAGGAGAAGGGGGGAAGAAAAGGAAATGAAAGGATAAGGGTGGAAAGAGAATCAGAAGTAAAAATAAAATCAGGAGAGAAAGTAGGGGTCACTGGAGTTAAGCTCCACTAGGATTTAAAATCTCCTAAAAATAAAAACTACATTTTACTTATTTGTTTGTGGAGAGAAATTACCATTCACAAGCATCACAGACACTGTTAAGTTTCACAACTATGCAATAAAAGTTTTGTCTCATTTTTACGATATTAGAGTTGATGTCCAAGAAAAAGCAAAGCAAAACCCAATGAAAAGAGAAGGAAAGAGAAAAAAACACACCAAACTAAAACCCAAAGTTTATTTGGAGCAAGCGTCACATCTATTCAAGATGGCAACCACAGTTTAATCTGTGTAGTCCTTCATCTTTAAAGCTAGCATCAATAAGACAGAAAAGGCCTTCATGTGGGCCGACAGACTACGCAGAGACAGGACTGGTCACCACTAAACAAACAACACAGGAATCCTGCAGAGACAAGAATGACTAGAGGGAGCGTGAACAAAGACAATGGCACGACATTCAGGCTGTAGATGAAACACAGAATATAGACAGTGTGTGTATGCGTGATTAAGAATGTGGCCATTCATGAATGCCTTGATATGAAGTTATGCATGTTTATGTCTGGAGTAATTCAAGTCAAGATCAGAGAACTGAGGAATAAGTTGTGTTTAGCATACAATATTCAAAGCCTGAACAAGACAGTATGTCTACACTGACGTTAATGTATCCAAAATCCCAGTGCTTTTCTTTTAATATGTATACATTTCCGTTATTATGAAGTGTGAGGCATTTGGAGAGAGGATGAGGTTGATATTACTGTTACAGAGGTTTGCGGTAATGTGTTCCCTTTAATTTCCGTCTGCGTTTACGCTTAAAGGAGAATTCCGGCCAATTTTTAAGTTAATATTGATCGCTATAGCTACGTGAGTACTTTCGAAACTAGGGCTGTCAAACGATACATTTTTTTAATCGCGATTAATCACTGAATTTCTATAGTCAATCGCAATTAATCACATGTTTTATCACATGATTAAAATTCTATTATTTTGCATTTCAGAACTGTTTTTAAGTACATATTAACAATGGAAAGCAAATCTTGATTGGGAATCAAATTAATGCAAAGAAAGTGACTTTAGGAACTTGATTTTAAGATTTGTATTTGTTTATTTATTTATTTACTGTAAACAAAAGAAAAATGTGTGAATCTAGTCACACATTTGAATCTAGAGTCAATATAGTACGCAGTAACTCCTATATCATTTTGATTACTCACAGACGTCCAGTGACCTTGCGTCACTTTGTAGCAGTTCCAGTTTGGCTGCTTTCTCCGTGTCGTACAGGCTGTGTATGCGAGAAACTACTGTCGACGGCAATGTATAAGACGGGTCAGAACATGCCAACCGTAGTACGTCTTTAAGACCCGAGTCTTCTACGATGCTGACAGGTCTGCAGTTAATTGCCACCCATTTTGCAAGAGCTGTAGTAATTTGGTAGGGTTCGGCCAGGTTCGGCCGGGTTCGGGGTTGGGTTCGGTCAGGTTCAGGCAAAGAACTTCAGCTCTAACTGAAGTTCCGGTTTGGTCGGGTTTGGTCATGTTCGGCCGGGTTCGGGATTGGGTTTGGCCGGATTTGGCCGGGTTCGGGGTCGGGTTTGGTCAGGTTCGGGCAAAGAACTTCAGCTCTAACTGAAGTTCGGGTTCGGTTGGGTTTGGTCAGGTTTGGTCGGGTTTGGTCGGGTTCAGCCGGGTTCGGGGTCGGGTTCGATCTGTTTCGGGCAAAGAACTTCAGCCATAACTGAAGGTCGAGTTTGGTCGGGTTCGGTCTTAATTTCTATCATATTACACGGTCTCGTGCCGGGCTCGGGCCTGCGCGGTAAATGAGCGGTGAGGTGATGCGTCGCGATTTGAATAGAATAGAATTCTTTATTGTCATTGTACAGGATACAATGAAATAGGATTGTATTCGTATTGGTGCTTTGCAAATAAATAAAATATAATTTAAAAACATAAGAATGTAAAAGCATAATTGTCGAATATATTGGGCCGAATCCGAAGCAGAATATATCCTGGATTCAGTGCTAGGATTCGGTGCCAGGATTCGGCCGAATATTGGACCGAATCCAACACCATCCTCACTCACACAAAAAGAGAGGGGTGAGAGGGAGGGCAGGAGATTAAAGTACTTCCTATCCTATTAACCAATCAAGTTAAAAGTCAAGCAAGCAACCACATCTCAGTATTCCAAGGTGTTTGCTAATATTTTGAGCATGTAAAGGCAGGGCCCTGATAGCACAGATAAACTAAACTCCACTTCCTTCTATCACTTTCACACACAAACACACACATTGTGAGAGAGTGAGAAAGTGAGCAGGCGAATGTGAGAGTCCTTGTGATTGAAGTATCTTGTGAAGTATGAAGGCTGATCCCTCAGATGAGACTGCAGCTGAGGAGGGTGTGGAGGGCTTCTGCTAAAGAATCTGCCAGAGCTGACTGGGATGCAATATTATCTCTGACTAATGACAGAGGAAATAGGAGATTCTGCCCAATATTCGGCGGAATCCGAAGCCTAATCCGGGCACCGAACGCAGGATTCGGGTTTGGTCAGGTTCGGCCAGGTTTGGGATCAAGTGCGCTAGGGTTCGAACGGTTTTGGGATCGGGTTTGGCCGGGTTCAGGATTGGGGTCGGGATCGGGTTTGGTCGGGTTCGGCCTGTTTCGGCCGGTTTCGGGTTTGGACGGGTTCGGCCGGTTTCGGTAGGATTCGGCCGGGTTCAGTAGGGTTCGGTCAGGTTTGGGCAAAGAACTTCAGCTCTAACTGAAAGTCGGGTTCGGTCAGGTTCGGCCGGGTTCAGGATTGGGGTCGGGATCAGGTTCGGTAGGGTTGAAATAGGATGGTATTCCTCTTGGTGCTTTGCAATAAATAAACTAGAATTTAAAAACATAAAAAAACACACATACACATACACACACACACACACACACACACACACACACACACACACACACACACACACTTAAATTATGTACATTCCATTTCTATGTTGCCAACGGGGGGCGCCATGACCAAAAGTCCATTTTGGCCTGTAGATGTCCTCAGGGCTGGACACCTGTCAATCGTGAGAAAATTCTGGCAGCTACAACAATGTACACTCAAGTTACAACAACTTCTTTGTTCATCACTAAACACTCAGAATGCCCGCCACGCCCACACCATCTGATGAAAAGTTTTTCTTTTAATACCTTTTCATCATTAAGGTGTTGAGATGGTACAGACCAAATTTCAAGTCCATCGGATGAAATCTCTAGGAGGAGTTCGATAAAGTATAGCACCTTAACTTTTAGGCGTACTTCCTGTTGCCACTAGGGCGCGCTATGACTTTGAGTCAATTTTGTCCGGTAAATGTGCTCAGAGTCTTATGAATCAATTGAGAAATGTACACTCAAGTTACACCCACTTCCTGTTTCGATGGCGAAACACACAAAATGGCCGCCCCGCCACGGCCATGCCCTATGACAAAAAGTTTTTCTTTTAATAACTTTTCATCATTAATGGCTTAAGAGGGCACAGGCCAAATTTGAAGTTGATCAAATGAAATCTCTAGGAGTTCGTTGAAGTACGACATGTGGAAATGGCCAAAATCGCACTAATTTCGAACTTTCAATTCAAAATGGCGGACTTCCTCTTGGGTTTAGGGTATGGCTCCAATGACGTTTCTTGTACGTCTTGACATGCTACATATCTGTACCAAGTTTCATGAGTCTACGTTAAACGTATTGCAGGGGCTACATTTTTTTAATTTGTAGGGGGCGCTAGCGAGCCACTTTTGTGGGCCTATTCCCGAAACTCTTAAAATACATAAATCTTCACCAGACTTGATGCGCCCGCCAATTTTGGTGAGTTTTTGAATATGTTAATCCCCTCAAAAAGGCAATTAATTTGCCATAATAATAATAATTCCTTCAGTTTCAATAGGGCCTTCGCCGCTGTCGGCGCTCGGGCCCTAATAATAATAACTAGAAAATGCATTTCCTGCTGAAAATGCGTGGGAATGCTGAATAGCTGAATTGATAATGCTAAACTGGATGAATAGCTTAAATCAGTAAGAAGAAGTTGAAGTAGTGAGAGTAGTTGAAAAAGTATGAATGGTTTTAATTAACATGAATTTCATTAAAAAGTTGAATAACCCCACCAATATATAAAATAATTTATTTTCTAACTGAAATTATGATTAAGTCTGGAAGACTTACAAATGCTATGAGAAACAGAGATGAAAATGTGGAAATATGAAATAAATTGTTCTCAAATGGATTGCATTGCACTGCTGAAAAACTTGGAAGTTAAAATGTAAAATTATCAGTTGGAAGATGAACTGCATTACCTTATTAAGCTAAGAGCTGAAATACATTTCTAGAAAAGCTGGAAGCCAAACTGTAATACTGTCAAAAGTGGTAGTTCAAATAAATTAACTAAAAGATTAAAAAAGATTTTAGCCTTGATTAAAAAGGCTAAAAGTATGAATACTTTGTATTATTATCAGACATATCTATTGCATAGAACAAAAAAGCATGACCCTAAAGAGCTGAGATGTGAATATATTGCCTGAAAAGAAGGGGGATATATACATGGATGAAATCACAAATGACACTAGAGGGAGGGAGGGAGGGAGAGAGAGAGAGAGAGAGAGAGAGAGAAAGAGAGACAGAAGAGGGAGGGAGATAGAGACATAGGAGGGAGGGAGAGAGAGAAAGACAGAAGGAGGGAGGGAGGGAGGGAGAGAGAGAGACAGAAAGAGGTAGAGAGACAGAGACAGGGAGAAACAGAAAAAGACAGACAGAGACAGAAACAAACAGAGACAGGCAGACAGACAGACAGAGACAGACAGACCGAGACAGAGACAGACAGAGAGAGACAGAGACAGGGAAAAACAGACAGACAGACAGAGACAGAGAGAAACAAACAGAGAGACAGAGACAAACAGACAGAGAGAAACAAACAGACAGACAGAGATAAACAAACAGACAGACAGAGAGACAGAGACAGGGAGAAACAGAGACAGACAGAGACAGACAGACAGAGACAGACAGACAGAGAGAGACAGAGACAGACAGAAGTGGAACGCAAAATATATAGACTAATGTTCATATTACTGCCAGTAGTATTCAATTCAACTGTCTGTGAAAGTGTTGTCATGGTAACGTATGACCAGTGAAAACACCCTTTGATCTCTGTGATGAGATCTCTTTCATCTTTAATCAGTTAACGACCATGTCAACTGCTGAAACTGTCACCTGTGCCACACTGTAGCTATTCAAAGACACTGAGAGCAAGCTCTCAAATAAAGGCTCAGACTGCTAAAACGATAAGGGGTATCAGTCAAATGATGTAATCTTGACCACCACATGGCCTTTGTGAACGTATGCATATAGAATGTATGTTGATAAACTTAAAAATGTGGGCATATCAGCAATTTAAAAAAGTGGTTTGCATGTTCGTGTGTATGACAAGTAAAAATTGTAGCAATTTATAGAGAAGGGACAAAGATAATTTTTTAAAGGCTATGTGCTCTGGCGATGACATCATCCACTCTAGCTCATGCAATACACACTGTTTAATAAATAAAATTTCTGTCTGTGTGTCTGTCTCGTTCTTTCCAACTCTTGTGAGGCTAGTTCGTTGTCTGCATACTCGGGTTCGGAAATAAATAAGGACGACCATCAAACTCAAAAGGCTATATAAAGCTATATTCTCCATAGTTACGTTACACCAAGCTTCTTCCCTTGTAAACAACTCCGCTCTTCACACACTACGCTCCGATCTGCACACTACTGTTTACCTTTTCCTGCTACAACTGAATTCCCAGGAGACAGCGCAATGCTACAGCTAAGCTTCAGTAACACTATTACTGTGCAAGCCACAGACATCGTTTATCCCGTTTCCATGTAGTTACATAGTCACTGATATGGGCATAACCACTACAGTGCTCAATTACCTATTTTTTGAGGGGTAAATAAACTAAACTTTTCTTGCGAAAGCATGATCTGTCCTCTGGAGGACATCCACCAGACCACCGGCGCTCGGGGGATTTTTGTCTGCTGCGGGAGGGGGACGAAGGCTGCTTGCCTGGCTAAGGGAACTAGCTACCACACAGATCAACACTGACAAGCCTCCTACCTACCAACCCCAGATCAATCACACACAAAATGGATGAGCTACAAATACACACGGAACTGCTGCGTGATGATTTTTTACAAAAGCCTGGCTGAGCACATTTATCACGGACGGCAGATAGCAGCTAACAGCTAGCAGCTAACAGGCCAAGCTACCCACCGGCAGGAACAAGACAGGGTAGGTGAATTTAAACTATGTCTGAGTTGAAAACGCATCTTGTTGACACGTAAGGGCCCTGTCTGGCACAGACATATTAATTGCATTTTGTGTCTGTTAAGAGGCACAAAAGCACTCTAAAGCTTGCCCCGACAACTGCTGTTTTAGTTCAGGGGACGCTTGTACACGTAGCTGCAGCTACTCCGTGTTGCCTGCATTGATTCGGGTCGGGGTTTTTTCTATCGAAAGTACTCGCGTAGCTATAGCCATCAAGATTAACGTAAAAATTGGCCGGAATTCTCCTTTAACCTGCAGCACACATTGGTGCACTCTGTAGTAAAAAACACACTTATTCTCAGAGTCACAATTCAGTCAAACTGGAATGCACAGACGTCATACATACAATCCAGGAATCAGCAAAGCTTACTCTTTCATTGATATATGTTTCTCTGATAAATCCGTTTTGGTAACATTATCAAAAAGCACTTAAGCTTGATTTATACTTCTGCGTTGAATCTACGTTGTAGTTATGTACAGTGGTACGTACATAGGTACGTACCCTGTGCCATAGATAAGGACCCCGTGCCGTAGCCTGACATGATCCTCCCCAGAAACTTCACGTCGCTGCAACGCAGACTACAACAACCGTAATTGGTCCGCTTGGCCGTTACTTGGTAGTGCATTTCCTCCAACTCATTTCCGGCTGCTCCTTCTCAGTGAACAACATGAAATCGAAGAAAGGGTTTACTTTTCTTGCCACAGCTTTTTGAACGGGGTCAGAATGCACAGGGGAGACACCTTGTTTCTCCGTCTCCTGGGCCGGAGTCGGTACTCGCTCCAGAGCTATCCCCCGTTATTCTCTCACTCGTTCTACCACACATTCCTTACACACACATACACACTACGTACTGGCTCTGCTATTCTCTTAAAGGTGCTCTAAGCGATGCTTTTTTTAGGCTACAACATTTTTTGTCACATACAGCAAACATCTCCTCACTATCCACTAGCTGCCTGTCCCCTGAACGAACTGTAAAAAAAAGCGGTCTCTGTAGACAGCCCAGGCTCCACAAACGGCAACAAAAACAAACCGCCAACCTGCATCACGAAACATAAACAGTGTTCCAGCCGAAAAGAAGGATTTGGGGGTGGAGGTTGGGGGGTTAGTGCGCGTGCACATGAAAGGGGGTTTGGGGAGTGGAGGAGAGAGAAGCGTGAAGAAGTTAGCTAGAGGAGAGCTGTCCTAGACAACGACAACGAGCCTTGCCTCCGTTTTGTTTGACAATACTTTGAACGTCAACAAGAAGTGACGTCACCCTTTAAAGAGATACGCTGGATACCCAAAACAAGGCAGCCACATCAGCGCACAAGTATAAATTCTTACAATAGCAAAGGCCACTTATGTAGGCTTTGCGTAGGCTATAAATCAGCTTTTATTAAGAAAAGAGAGAGAGACAATATATGTCATGTCTAGAAACTTTAAGAACTGACTGTACCTTGAGCATGTTCTTAAACATGATTTCAATGTAAAACATTTTGCTTACTGTCACACACATACACACTCACGGTAACGTGCACTGACATATCTGACATGTCTCTGGTCAATTTAAGCCACAGGTCTCTGGGCTCAGCATTTACTGAAATCAAATGTGTGTGTTTGGCCTTGGGTTACACACTCGATTGAATTAGAAAAACGGTGCACACGTGCACACTCGCTCACTTACTCACACACATACACACTCACACAAAGCCTCACAGGGGCACAGATCTCTATTAAGTTAAAAAAAGAGAGCTGAGTGTCTTCTTCCATTGCAAGGGCTTTTATGTGATAAGATCAGCTTGAGGTGCTCTCTTATGCAGGATTCCTGAGCACATCAAACAGCAGTAAACCACATCACAGAGGCAGGAAGAGCTCAGCTCCATTAGCCAGCCCATAAAGAACATGTATGTGTAACAGGAGAGCTACGCTGGCCACTACAAAAGGTTTACACGTATAGGACAAACATACCAAGGTATGCAGTCCCATCATATACTCAAAAATTGGTGTGCATTTAGGTGCAAATGCTCATGCATGGATATACTTATACTTGCACACATAAACGTGTGTGTGTATGGTGTAAGAAGGCAACAAGGACTATGTCAGTGTTCATAGTTCTTGTACCATACCATGAACAGATACGCGCATACACACACACACACACACACACACACACACACACACACACACACACACATAAAAGATGGTAATATATTATCCACAGAAATGCACTTATTTACACATACTGTATGTAGATGGTTCTGGCTTTTTCACTATAATATGAGCACATTCTTCATTTTATTTATTTCAGCTGGGTCTGAAAATAATGCTCTCATTTTCAAAAAGTGGCACACGAGCAGGGCTGGAATAATGCTAATTAAACTAGTGACATGAAAAACCAGGAATTCAGAAATCCGTTCTTCTGGCCAGATGGCAATCATTAACTTTATTAGTACACAACTGGTACATACTTACCCCCAGCACACACACGCACCCTACCCTACACTTTGTCTACAACTGCAACACTGCTTCATCTCTCCATCCTGCCCTTCACTTTTTTTTTTGCAGAAAGAGACGTCTCTCTTATGAGGTGTTTAGTGACAAAAGGCTAAACCCCCAAATACAGCAAGCAAGCAGAGGGAGAAAGAGGTTGACGCAGATTGAGTGTACCAGTTTTTCTTACATTGATTTGAAACAGATAGTCACCGTGTCTGCTGTCCAAGCCACAGGCAGTGAGATATCACCCTCTACTCAGGCTCCAAAGGATCTGATTCAAACTGGATGTCAATCACTCACTATGACTGGCCTTGCTCTGCTATGAGAGGATGTCTTAATCATTTGCATTGCAGAAGTGAGTTTAGAACCAAGTTGTGAAATGTATAAAGTGCATGTTTCAAACTCAAAAAATAGCAGAAACAGAAAGTAAGTGTATTGTGATAATGTGGATGGTGACAAATGTATCCCAGTGACCGGACAAAATGGAGACAGGACCCACCCGGCTCTCTGCTAAATCATCGTAATATGTATCAATCCAGTGGATTAGGCTACCTACTAATGTTACAGGCATTACTGTACCAGTCAGCGATGTTCTACCTACCGAGGTCCACATTTAATCCTGAATATGACATACACACAAACTGTATTATTGCTGCTAATGCCGCACAGAATGTGAGCACAGAGTGAGCATGTAAATGTTGCTAAGACTGATATGTGAATGTATGCGTTGTTGATGGAAGTTCATGGTAGCACGATTCCTAAAATGTGTGGTAGAGGAGAAAGAGACTGGTGTATGGCGAAGGGGGAAACAGGGTGTTCAGAGAGGAGTTATGCACTATGGCAGGCCCTAATTGCTTGCGGCTCCTGTTGTGTGTTTGGCTTTGTTTGAGCAAGTCCAATATAACTAGTCATAGGGGAGCCTCTGCCAGAGCAAACACACAAACACAGTACTGAACCATAGAGAAGGCTTTTATGGTAGAAGACTTCAGTAACACGACACCTAGGGCAAACACTGAGTAATAAAGCAATTGGGGCACATTGTTTAGATCCTCCTCCTGACATGGTTTGCTTGTCAGACTCAGAGTGTCTCAGTTTCCTGACATCAGTGTCCTGACATGTCACTTTGGGACATCAGTACACAATAAACACACATTCAGGCGCATGCTCACAGACACATCTGCAAAAACAGTACACAGGCAGCACAAACACTGAATGCATTCATGCACATACACAAAGAAACACAAGCCCACATGTATCTGCACGCATGACACACTGCAGATATCTCAACATGTCAGTCACAGTGTGTTTCGTGCCAGTGTTTCCCCAAACTTCTAAGCAGTGTCCTGGTATGTCTGACTGCATGACTGCAGATAAAAGACCAATAAACATTTCTCTCTTGCTTGCTAACTTATATTCTCACTCACATGCACTTCACCTCCTTTTAAAGTTGATGTTCTGTGACACAGACAGATTTTTGTGTCAGAATGTTTGTACGTGTGTCTGTACACTTCCCAGGAGAGTCTATTTTGGTTCTTCTGTAGCTCTGAGGTGGTCTGTAGCCCATCCTCTGCACAAAAATGAGAGCTGTTTGTTAATGCACAGCATGTCATCACAGTGTAGCTGTTAAATGAGCCCAGTCCTTTTGAGTTGTAAGCAGTGTTGATGTTTTCTCTAGAATATTTTTCCCCACATGACTGTGTGCCACTTAAAAAAAATATACCTGTATTCTTTTTGCCCTAACAGTGGCAGGAGACCTAGCCACTCTGAAACAGACACAATATTTACAACACACCTAAACAAATCTAAACAGTCACGGCAGAGGCCAGAGCAGTTTTGAAGACTTCACAGTCTAATCAAATGTAGCATTATTTAGCACTCAGAGAGAATGGAAAGACATTCTGTATATAGGTCAATCGTGTTTTTACTGTACCATATGTAGATTAGTCAATTAAAGTTAAAGGCACATTGAGAAGCAGCTGTATAATTTGCTTATACTGTAGCATATAAACTTGTAGTCTTTCTGTCGTTATTAGTGTTTTTCAGGAGCAAAATGTATAGAACTCCAGAGGAAGTCAGCTTACAGGTTCATCAGTACTTAAGTTATGTCAGAATGTCCATAAAACTAAACTCTTTTACAGTGAGAATGGTTAGCTGTAGATCAGTATGGATCATCTGGCGGTAGCTGAGTCAATCTGGAACAAAAATTTGCAAAATGAGATAAAGTGTGAATATTCCCATTCACATCTAGAGTACACCTGATAACCATGTAGTAGATAAGTGTCATGGCATTCACAAAGAATAGTAGTACGTAGCAGCACCCCCATAAGTCTATACGTTGTGTGTGTGTGTGTGTGTGTGTGTGTGTGTGTGTGTGTGTGTGTGTGTGTCTGACAGTGCAAAAGTGAAGGTACATTAGGAATTTATTTAGTTAATGATCTCACTCTCACCCGCAACTCTCCAATGTCAGTGGAGCGCATCCGCGTCTTTACACACAACAGCACATCGTAATGTTCTTTACTGCCTGGTCACAGCATGCAAACACACACACACACACACACACACTCACACACATAGAGGCAGATGCATCAAGCCGTGTCCCTCTCCTGCATATAAACACAAACACATTTATGTAACCCTCTTTAGGAGCCTGATGTATATTAAGTGCATCATTATAACAAACTTTAATCCCTTCTGAAACTTCGTACATCATATTCAAGTCAGCACAGACAGAATAATAATTTAAGTTTTAAGAACAAGAAAAAAAAACTTGTTCACACACATACACACACTCCGGTATGTAACCATAGCCAGCCAAAGGACTGAGTGGAAGCCATTGTTAAAAATAACTATCATATAATCTACCAAGGGAGCTGGCTCGGCTGTGTATGTATGTCTGTGTTATCGATCTGGAAATCAGTGGATCTGTCAGCAGCATCTGACTGCATACTACCACTGGTCTCTTTATTAAAAAACAGTCGTATGCTGAAATACATGCACAGGTGTGTGGGAGTGCCGGCTGAGCACTTATGACACTGCAGTACGGTCTGTGTATGTTGTCTGTGGATCAGTTTATGCTTAATGCATGTTTTGTGAGAAAAAGCAGACAAAACATAATAAAGGCAAAAGGAAACTGGACTCCAGTAAGACAACCTGAGCAGAAATGTATAAGAGCGAGTGTACTTTCTGCTGCAGTGATTACAAGGCACACACTTTTGCTGTTTCATGCTTGCATGCTCGTGAATGTGCCCGTGTGTTCGCACTTGCAGCTTAAATTTTCATACCATCGTAAAATTTATAAACACACATTCAAATCTTCTGTGAACAAGAAGCACCATTATGACAAAGCGCAGGTTATTTCAGTATGTCTTGTTCACACGAAACATATTCACAACCTCTATACTTTACAAGTGTGGGTATGTCTCTATTGGGAATTCACACCGACTGACGAACAAGTGCAATGACACAACAGGCTCAATGTACCAGAGGCGTGATCTGTCTACACTAGCTTCAACGTACAAATTACCCAGATTATAGAGCTGTGTGTGTGTGTGTGTGTGTGTGTGTGTGTGTGTGTGTGTGTGTGTGTGTGTGTGTGTGTGTGTGTGTGTGTGTGTGTGTGTGTGTGTGTGTGTGTGTGTGTTCTTGCATCTATCTTTGTGTCTATTGTATGTCAGTACAACTCACTGTGTGTCTTTTAATGCTGGGACCCAAGTTTATCAGAATTTGTGTGCAAGAACGTGCATAGAGTGTTCTTCCAAATGTGTGTATTACTGTGTGCATTGACTGGGAAATAACAGTGAGTTTTTTTATTTATTTTTTTTATCAGAAGGCCAGGTAGTAATCATGTTACTCTTTGATCCCGTGATCCTCACTGATCTGTCTAAATATACAGCAAACCTGTCCAGACCTGGCAACAGCTCCTCTAATCAGCACCCTCACATAGCCCAGTTTGTGTGTTTGTGTGTGCGTGTGTGTGTGTGCGTGTGTGTGTGCGCGTGCGCGCGTGCGTGTGCGTTTGTGTCTGCGTCTGCGTGTCTGTCTTACATAATTTCTTGCTTTGAATATCTTTTCTCCCTTACGCACTTTAAATCACTTTAAAGCTGGGCTAATGAAGTCTGTATAAGTTAGTATGTGGTCAGAGTGTGTTTGTGTAACAGACTGTAAAGAAAGCATGTGGTTCCTGCCACTTCAACACAAAGCAGAGCAGTCTGAGCTTTTTCTGTTCTACTTACATTTTTCCATCCTTCATTAAAAGAAAACCAAATGAACCAAGGTTGGAATCAGAGGTTTGCTTATTATTAGCAGATCTGTGTGCATGTGTGTGCCTGTGTGGTAATATACATGCATGCAGCTTTGTACATGCAGGTGGTAAGTACATTTACTCAAGCACTGCACTGCACCGTTTCATAATTTGACTACACCACATTTATTTAACAGCTTCAGTATAGTCACCCAGTTACATTAAAATGCTGCCTACACAACCCGTTCTCACTCCGAACTCGTAAAATACCGATGTTTGGACAGTGGCTGTCTGCGTCTGTAGCGATGAAAAAGGTGTCCTTCAGAGTGTTTGTATAACATACCGGGGAGAGCAGGCAGCTACACGGGGTTTAGCGAGTAGTATGTAAGGATGTTGGTTGGGGTGGCGGATGGGTCAAACACAGGACTTTCATTCAGGAGACCGGGGTTCGTGTCCTGCTTGTCACGTGTCCTAAAGTCGCTTTCTTCTTTAACCGTCCCTTTTCCTAAACTCAACCATCCCGTTATTCCCGCGAGTCACGGAAACGTAAGCCCACCCGCGACCTTTACTTTAACATAACTGCGTCAAAAGGGACGCCAATAGTCCCAACCAAGCGCGTTTAGTTAAAGTGCGTTATATGACGCTAAAGGAGACTTTTAGCGTCAATAACAACGACAAAGGCACCTGACCAAGCGTCCATATTTTACGAGATGGGAGTGAGAACCTGTTGTGCCTACACAGTAATGCATCAGTAAAAATATAATACAAATATAATAATTACAGAATAATAATAATGTCATACTGAGGCCATTCTACATAATGAGTACTTAAAGCTATAGTGCGCGACTATTTTATACTAATGAATGTCTGTTACATTCAAGCCATTGCCAAATAAGTTGATACAAAGCTAATTAAGACTATCAGCTCCACAAAACTCTCTGTATTTCTCAGTATGGCTATGTTTACAAAATGGTGTAGTCCGGCAACATTTGCGCACAGCAGCTTGAGTGATGCGTTTTACCTTCCTGAGAACAACAACAGCGTTCAGCTTTGGAGACAAACAGGATTGCTGCAACAGGTGAAGGCATGGCTGTAAACCTGAAGAAGCGCCCACAAAATGTTGCAGTCAGTGATTAACATTAAACAAGTGGACTAAAATCAAAAAAGAAAGGAACAGACAGACCACATTTCTGTTGCATAAAAATTAAAAGATAATGGGCGCGCCCCCATACAAACATAGCGGCCGCGGGTTTAACTCCAATCTGCGGCCCTTTGCTGCACATCATTCTCTCTCCCCTTTCAAGTCTAAGCTGTCCTGTTGGAAATAAAGGCCTAAAATGCCCAAAAAATAATCTTAAAAAAAATAGACTACTGTTGTAGACAGAAGTGGCTGAAGAAACGCTTGAAATTCCATGCTTTTTGGTTAAAACGTCATACCCAAATTAAAAGTGGTACAGCTCCCATATACTTTGACACTCTGGGGTGTGCCTGACATCATTGGAAAGGTAACACTCTCAAGTTTTTGTTACAAGTGTCAGAGTGATTCTAGGCCTTACTGACACAGAGTTACAGAGGCTAGAATGGAGTTTTTTTATTTCCGTCCAAGTCATACATCTGTAAAATGATTAGAATACACTGCTGTAAACACATCTGACAGGTGACAGACAACACAGGGCATTAGCCACATGTCTCAGCTTACTACAGAAAAAGCCAAAAGACTCAAAAATGGATTTTATATGATTTTTTTTCTACAGATATGTCTGTGCGTTTTTTTTTTAATTTCCATTTGAAAAGTTCAAAGAAAAAAGCCAAAAAACTACAAAATACAACACTTCACAAACACACCCACATCAATCACCTTTCCAATGATATCTTTAACACCCCAAAGTGTTAAAGTATATGGGAGCTGTACCACTTTTAATTTGGGTATAACGTTTACACCAAAAAGCATGGATTTCAAGCGTTTCTTCAGCCACTTCTGTCTACAATAGTCGAGAACCCTTTTGCAATTATGTAAACACATAATGTAATCTGAAAACTGCTGCCCTGATTAAAAAAAGCAATGCAACTGATCTCAGCTGGCATTCTGTCTGGAATGGACATTTCTAAGTGATCCCAAACTTTTGACCAGTAGTGTACGTCTGATCAAAACTTGTTTTGGTTTTCAGATCTTAATCAGGTAATTTTCACAAACAGCACCGGTACCATATATAGCCAGCAGCAGCACCTCCCTCTTCCACCACTGTGCATCTGAGTCTGTGACAGGGTGTTTTAAATGAGGGGTGTATTGTATGAGTGTGACAGAATATCATATATACTGTACATATTTTTACATGCACATTGTTTTGGGATTTATGTTGCCATAACTGTAAAAAAGAAAACATTTAGCCACTATGTAAGTTTTTTTTTACTTTAAAAAAAACGTTTCTCCCAATATTTGCTTATGGTTCAGGTTTCATTCTGTGAAAGAAATGGAGCTCTCTGCTGGGAAGACACACAAGACACTGTGGGTATTGTAGTTCTCTGGGTATGCAGCTTTTATAATACTTGAGCTCATGTGGCTGTGATTGGAAATAACTGGGATTGGCTGATGGAGTGTGGGGTGAATGTTAGTGTGACCTTGTGTGTCCTTTACACACTGACGGGAAATCGACCGGTCCAAGCTCCAAGGAAAGCTATAATTCTAAGAGTAATACAGGCCAAAGGAGCGTACACACATCTTCTCTCACACGGACACTCAGCTTGCACTGAGTGAAGTCCTAGCTGTGCTGTAGTAACCACATTAATTGGGTTGTGTAATTGTCTGGCAAAGCATTGTGGGAAACAGCCCATACAGATCTGTCCCTTCACCTCAAACCACTTTTTAAACATGGACTCCCATCGTCATGACAGTGCTATCCAGGAAATTGCTGAACATGTGTGTATATGTGTGTCTGAGCGTGTGTGTGTGTGTGTGTGTGTGTGTGTTATTCTGTGATCGCCTGTATATGTGTGTGTGTGTGTGTGTGTGTGTGTGTGTGTGTGTGTGTGTGTGTGTGTGTGTGTGTGTGTCTCTATGGCTCCTTTAAGGGAAGTGAGTGTGGTGGCCTCCCATCCCACCGCATGTCGGCTGTGGTTCAGCTGTGGTCCACCGCCAGGCCCTACATTTGGAACACAGAGAAAATACACCAGGGGTACTTGCTCCCACTGTTTTCTGGACCCGTCTTTCATCGGTTTGTGTGTACTTGTGTATTTTGGGTGCAGGTTTGTGTGTGTGTGCATGTGTAATAGTGTGCCACTATTTTGTACTCTCTGGCCCTGATATTTTAAGGCTTTTTGGCCTCACATCATGAGTGTGTGCTATATTTCCAGGCTGAAGTTAGATGACCAGAGTGAGAGAACCCATACGGAGGACAGGAAAGACAGGAGGAATGGGGAGAGAGGAAAGCAAGGCGGGTAATTGAAGGGTTCAGGGTAATACTTAGGCCAAGGATGGCTGTTTCAACGTGTTTGCATAACCTCCTTGAACTTATTATTTAGCCCCACTCCGGAATGAGTATAGGGCACAACGGAGCCAAATAGAGAATGATAGAGGGGAGAGAGAAGTTGAATGAAAGAGAGGACCAAGTCCAAGGAGGATGTGATGCCATTCTCTCCTCCGATGAGTGATTCCTCTCTTTGATTAGCAAAAGAAAGGGAGGAGAGAAGGAGTGATGGAATGAGGATGGAGAGAGAAAAAGGCAGCACATTGTGGTGTTCCATCCAATAGCCTGTGATAAACTGTGTTTGACAGAGGGTTATTTTGACACAGTGGAACAAAGAAGACAATGCAGAGAACTTCTCTTCCAAATGACGCAATGCCAAAGGTGTCCTCCTGGTATTTTCCGTTTACATTACTGACAGATTAGAGCAGGGGTGGAGCAGCGGGTGGCTAATGGGGCTCCCAACTGTTTTCTCAAAAGCCCTGAATCTTTTAGGTTTTTTAAATACCTTTGACTGTTATATGCTACTTATTTACAATTAAAGCAGCCAATATTATTATGGGATGGATTCAAATGTAGCAGATTTGTCAGCTAAACATTCATTCTATGAACTGTACCAGCATAGTATAACAACAATAGGTTTAATGATTATTAATTCTGTTTACGCCAAATTACTACCCATGTATGTAACTTAAAAATAGTAACATCAGACAATCTTTGTCTCTTTTTAGGTGGCAGGAGTGAAAATTAGTCATCCTCAACATTTGTTGTGTCGTAGTTTCAGAATGATTTATTCAAAATAGGATGTAGGCTCTACGGGATGATTTTTTTCCTTGGCAACTATCATGTTTTTCCCAAATGACGTACATATTTTTTTGTCATTCTATCATCTCAAATGGCTCGAAAAATAGTGCATATAGCTGCCATAAATGGGAGAAAAAAAAATCTCCCCGGGGGAGCATGCCGTCAGACACCCCTAGGTTTGGGCTGAGCCAGGAATGTTTACAACTTCTGGCTCCGTCCCTGGTTTAGAGCACAGGCTTTACATGGAGCTCCTCTCGCCCTTGTACAGAAAAAGAGGGAAAAAGAGAGTAACTAATTAAGCCCCTGTTTGTATCTAATTTGAGATGCACATTGTGTTCTGTGGTCATCATTTGGCACTTTGCAAATAAAGTTTACGTTGTTTATTATTTTACATAGAGAGGCAAAAGTAAAAAAGTGAAAGTGAAAAAGTGATGCAGAATCTTCACTTCTAAGTGCGTTATGTACTGAAATGATTAGTTAAATAATCAATCAGTGAGTCAAGTTCAGAAATAATAAATCTGATAATTGATTAATCACACTGTTTAGATGTTAGGATTAGTTTTTTCCACTTCGAATTGAATAACTCAGGATATTGAAGGGTTGGACACAAGACAAAATATAAAGTGTTACAAATGTTACTTTTGGCACTATGAAATTATTTTAGGGACTAAATGATTGATCAATAATACAACATATGTTTATCCTGTCCTGTATTAAAGCAACAGTATATGTATGTGGCTCTTCTTTTACTTGCCATCTGACCTCAACAAAACATACTCCCCTGTGCCAGATATTGTATAGTCTCATCTTTTGATGTTAAAAGATTGTGGGGGGCAGTGTTCTGGTTGGATCGGAGACAGACGGGGGGGGGAGAGATAACTCATCAGTGTTTATACTGAGGCCTTAGTGTTCTTTCTTAACACACTGCATATGTGTGTATGTTTCTCCCTCTCTCCTTTTGTGTGTGTGTGTGTGTGTGTTCTTACAGTAGTGTGACTGGAGCAGTGTTACTCATTTTGTGACCCTCACCTCTCTCTCAGATGACATGGAGTTTAAACAACCCAGCTGCTGTGTGTGTGTGTGTCTGTGTGTGTCTGTGTGTGCTTGTGCTTGTGTCTCTGACTGCGAGGCAGGGGAGCCCTTCACGTGTGTGGTACAGTACAGACCCCTGTCTTGTTTCTCGCACCTTGGGGAGACACTGTCAGTCAGCTGAGCAACAATAAAGACAGAAAACAAACTTTAAGAGAATGGAAAACCCTGCTCTATTGGTAGGATCCCTGGAGGTTTATAGGGTCAGGGCTCACCTTATTGGTTGAAGCCGTGTAGATGTGTAAACAGCTCTGGCGATTGGCTGGGGCTTTGACTAATCTGATGCGGATTGTTTTTTTTTTCTTTTCGTTTTGATGTGAATGATCGATGTTGCACAGGAACAAGTATGCCCACACACGCACTCGAGCAAACATGGGCACACATGGAGACACCCAAGGTCATCCAAATGGAAAAGAGCTGCCGATGACATAATCATCACTGACATCCCACTAGGTCCTTTTTATTTAATCTATCTTGTTTTTACAACAACAGGAATCCACCCGATCCCTCGTTGATCCTCAGGAGGTAATGCAATGGAGCTGGAGGTGAGGGAGAACACCTAAAGCCACCAGTAGTTCTGTCAAAGCCAGAGCTTGTCTTTATTGAAGGAATAGTCCAACATTTTAGGGAATACCTTGAACCATGAGATTAATATAGATCTTCTTATCTCACTCTCTTGGAAACAAGGCAAGTGCACTATTCTCAAGTCTTAATTTTGAGAGAAAGTTTGAAGTGCTCTCTCTTCCTCTCATTTGTCTGCATTCACTCACTCACACACACACACACACACACACACACGCACACACAGACACACACACACACACACACACACACACACAGGCACCTGGTCTCTCTCTGTTCCTCGCTGTCTGGGTCTCTCTATGTGTCTCCCTCTCTCTCCGGCTGGAATGCAGCGCAGCAGCAGTGGCCGTCTGGTCCTGCTCATCTCTGGGAGCAGTCAGCCATCTCTCCCTCGTCCCTGCTCCCACTCTAAACATTTGACTAGTTTTGGCAGATTTGTTGATTTTTGTCCCCTCGTATTACCCCCCCACACACACACCTTCCACCGTCCAGAGCACTAGTGTGGGAGTGGGGGTGAGCAGAGTAAGTGGGTTGTATATTTTATTAGTGAAGTGAAAACACACACAACCTGGCCCAGTTCTGGGAGAACCATCTGCAGTCATGGATCTTGGGAAGCACAGCTCAAGGTTAGCATGTAAAGTTTAGCATTCTTGCTTGAAGCTCAGAATTAGCATCTAATGTAGCTGCTCAAGAGGAATATTGGAGTTGACATGAATTTTCAAACAAGACAGGCATTCAAGTTTTATTTGCATTGGGTAGTGATAAATCCTGTCTTATCAATGAAGATAAATAAAGGCTTTAATCCAGGCAAGCATACAGAAGGAAGTGGGTAATAAGTGCATCTGGCATGTGGCTTCAGGTTAGTTGCTACAGGTTAGCATGGAGCTAATCCTAGCCAAAACTTGGACCTCATAAAAATACATTCAACCCACATTTAGAGTGGAAACACAGATTTACCATCTTAACTGGCTTTGCAGTAAGCTTACCAAATGAAGCCAGAGCGTGTGTTTTTTGTAGGAAATAGACATTTTCTCTTCCTCCTCAGTTGTAAATAACACAGTGTTCTAAGGCCATAAATAATAGTGTCACTCAACCATGCCCCATTCTCATGTCCTCTGCTTGCTCTCACCACAGGCCTCTAGTACCGCTTAGCCAGGGGCCCTCGGCCTTGTGCCGCACCTTCACACGCTCACAATCAAGGAACAGCCATAAAATGCACATGGAATGTTTCTACAGAGCTGGACAGTTAAGTGGTGGAAGGGCATGATCACACACTAGAAGACCTCATAATGGATGTCCTGGGAACAGATAGTAGTGGGCTCCCCATGTTCTTGCTAACAAAATACACATCACACATGCACATGACAACATGAAAGCGCAAACGTGTGCACACATGAACACACTGCACTTAAGGGCCGACAGTATTGATGGTTCCCTCGGGTATCACACGGACGCATCTGTTTCTGTCCTACTGACTCTCCACACTCATAATTTCAAGTAAGTCATAACACAAATTATAAACACATATCCCTCAACCGTGACGCCTAGGAATAACAACATGGAGTGCGCTGAGCTGATTTAGGGTTGGCTGGGACTCTTAAATCTTTACCTTTGCTCCTTTCTTCCCTTCCTCCTCTCCTTTTCTTCCCTCTTTTCTCTCTCATGCAGCACAGGTGGCAGTCACTCGTCAAACACATACTTTCCTCTCTTCTATTGCCTTCATCTCTTTCATTTTTTAGTGCTTTTTTTCTTGACCCGTTGGTTCTGCCGCGCTTTCTCTCCTCTTACCCTTCTCTTATTCCATTCTTTGCATTCCAGTTTTCCTTTCCATATCGTCTCTGTCAGGCCCGTATTAAGACAACGTGGTGCCCCTGGGCACTATACCTCAAAGGCCCCCCACCCCCTCGTACACCACCCGTGCTATCCTCCTGGCAAAAATAGCAAACATAATCACGAGGATTTCTCAAACGTAATTTACTAACTTGTCCAACTACATACATGTAGGCATATGAGCAGTGAGCACTATATTCAAATGTCTCAATTCAAAATGTTGAATTAAAAAAGCACAGCACTCAATTCAAAATGTCAAAATCAATACACATCAGTACATCAGCCCAGCAGACAAGCCAAAAAAAACTAACAAAAAACAAAGCATTTTCATTATGCAAAGAGAAACCAACACTTGCTTTCCCCCTGCCAAAAATATCAGACATAATCAAGGGGATTTCTCAAATGTAATTTACTAACTTATCCAACTACATACATGTAGGCATATGAGCGGTGAGCACTTTATTCAAATGTCTCAATTCAAAAGTTCTATCAATTCAAAAAGCCAAAATCAATACTATGTATTGCAGCATTGTGGGTAGGTCAAATATGTATTTTTCCGACTTTATTTCACGGGCCCTGAAAGCAACTCCTCTGGTCAAACACTTTGAAAAGCATCAAGAGAAAGCTAAAACTGCTATAGCATCACAGCTAACGACAATAAAAGGACCTAAAATGAATAAGATATGGACAAAAGACTATCAATATTAGATCTAAGAATAAGGATTTATTGCACAAAGTCCTCTGAAAGAAATACGAGTTCTAGGAAAAGAAGCGCAGACTGTGGACCGGTCTTTTACTTCTCTGCATACTGAATAAACTCACGAAGCGCCTTTCTATGGAACGTTGGGCGCAACCAAGTCTCACCCAGAGGTGGGGGGGGTTTGTGTGAAAAATGTTTTTATTTGCTTGCCAATTACATTGAATCAAGAAAGCCAACCACTTATCATTTTTTCTAACAGTTATTATTTTACATTCATCATTATGATAAAAACATTTTATTGGGGGGGGGGGGGGGGGGGGGGGGGGTTAAACTGGCCACTTTTGATTATTGTTAACCCCCCCTAAATGATACATTTGTGCGTACCTGTGGACCAACTCAACTCTGACAGATTGGTGAGGGGAGTGATAGTGGTCATGTAATATTGATTTATTTATAATATATTATTATTATTATTGTGAAATTAGTGTTCATAAACGAGTATTGTATGGTCTTTCAACAATTTCAAGTGAATAATATAACCATTTACGGAAAATATTGTTAAAGCTTGTGTCATGCCCCCCCTCCCCCACTGGTTGTGAATGGTTGATGCCCCTGGGCACTGGCCCAAGTTCCCTTATGGCTAATCCGGGCCTGGTCTCTGTTGACCTCCCCCCCTCCTTTCCCTCTCACCTCTCATCGCATGGTCATGTACTTTAGCCATCCATCTTTTACCTCTGTAGATCCAAATGTCTCAATATGTCCCAGGGACCATGAAGGTTCAATTGGAATCACATGTTGTAGTCGAGCTGAGAATTTATAAATAAGATGTCAGACCCGCCTATGCTTTTCCACGGAGCCTTGCATGCTCTCTCTACACTACTTTATAATACTATATATAAAGTAAATATAGCGATTGGTAGAGATATATATATATATATATATATATATATATATATATATATATATATATATATATATATATATATATATATATATATATATATAAATGCACAGCTGTTTATGTACGTTTACCTTGTCAGCCAAAATACCGTTATCTCATAGTATAGAAACTAAAGAAGAGTTTTTGACACCGAAGATCCAGCAGCGGGATTTATTTGTCCTTTTATTGGAGTCCCTTCTGACTTTTATGAAGACTGATCACAAGTTTGTCATGAAAAACCATTTCATTGTTGCCCTTTCAATCGGAAAGGAAATGAAGATAATCCTTTGTTTGTCCTGAACACGCCAAATCTAAGTTAAGCAGGGAGTGAGACAAGAGGGGAGGAAAGAGAGAGGGTTCACCCACTAAAGATCAGCCAGCAGATACAGTGCAAGCATTTGTCTTTGTGTGTGTGTGTGTGTGTGTGTGTGTGTGTGTGTGTGTGTGTGTGTGTGTGTGTGTGTGTGTGTGTGTGTGTGTGTGTGTGTGTGTGTGTGTGTGTGTGTGTGATAGATTAACCCTGTCTGCTAGATTAATATACATTGCAAGTGTGTTCTACAACTAAGGCCAAATGGCCACTCAAATTAGATGTGATTAAATACTCCAGTGTGATTCAGGTTCAAAGACTGTAAGTAATACTAATCAGCGCACACACAATCACTGATTGAGGATGTAGGAGATAAAGTTTACAAGCTGGCCTATACTAATGTCCCTTTTTTATTGTTTTAGGAAGATATCACTCAGCAGTCATGCAATATCACTCAGAGAGCACACGCAGAGAGACAGCTCTGTAATCTGTTGTGTTAATTTACTGTAGAGCCTGGAAGTGATTTTGCTTGCACCGAAGCACTGCAGACACTTTTTTTTCGGAGGTTTAATTTAGTCAGGCTCAGGATTATCTCAGGATCATTCAATAATTTTAATTTGGGAAGTCTGTACCTCTGCTAGGTGTGATTGATGTGACAGCCATGTCTTCACAGTCAGCAGCACACATTCTGGTCATAAAAAGACAACATATTGTAATTCTTTTGAGTGTTGCTTCCTTGTAAAGGTCTAGAGGTGCAATGCCACAGACAATGTCTAAAATGTCAGAATGTACAGAGACAATTTGGGATTTTTATGTATGGATTTTTTTAGCTAGAGTGTGTCACTGCAACACTTGTGTGGAATCAACAAAGTATCACATCAGAAGTATCTTTCATTGTAAGTAATCAAACACCAAAACCTTGTCTTTCATCAGTTGATTCAGCAGAGGCAACTTGATGAATGGGAGTGTAACAATCCTTCATTAAGTGACTCAGTGGTGGTCAGAAAGAGATGGATCTCTATTTGGCTTGTTCAGATGACTTCACAGATTAGATAAACCTCCCCTTTAAAATGGGGGTAGGGGTTAGTGCCCATAACCTTTCACCGTTTTCTTCCACCAAGTTGGCCCTGGACTTAATGCATCACACATTTACATTGTCTAAGTATTCTAAATTTGTTGTGCAGTTATGTTGTGTGTATTTACAGTCACATATTGACCTAGATACACAAAATTCTTAAACTGTGTTTGCTAGAGACTATTGTCTCTTGGGATGCAGTGGCGGTTCTACATTGAATTACACCCCGGGCGAGACCCCCTTTGAGCGCAAAATCATCAGTGATGTTATTGTATGAAATCTGCTCCCCTATTGAATGATTGATACTGACGGAAAGGCCAGTGAGCCGTTCCTGGGACATGGTTGACCTCAGGTATGACTTGATCAACTTTAGTTTTGAAAAGCTCCTCTCTGCTTGAGCCACAGTGACTGGCAGAGTAAGTGCAATCCTAAGAGCAGTCCGAAAGCTGGGGTAGATCTCCGATAAATCCTTATCATCCCCCGTTCCCCCCCTTGTCTGGACCGTTCCATTTGGGAGACCAAGCAACATAGGCGCCGTTTTATGTTTTCCTCCGTGGGTGCTCATGGGCGCACGCCCTTTTAAAAAAAAGTAGTCAAAAAATGTTGCATTTCAGACGGCCGACACAAACACACATGCCTATCAACTTGATAATAATGCCGTAAAGTAGGCTCTTTCAACTCATGATAGGATTGGAGATGAAAAGTTTAACTGACATAACCACGATCAGCTTTGTGGGTGCTCAGTATTAGCGGAGCACCAATGGTATCGGCACCTATGCCCAGCAACCCGTTCGACCCAAAGGTGAACTGTCCCCCGCTCCCCCCTCCCCTTTTCCATTCTCACAGCGTCTCTGTGCAGTGTGCACGGTACCTTCTCAGCAAGCAGGGGCACCAATTTGACAATTCCCCGCACAATGTTTTTAAGTGCTCGTGTCGCCCCCCATGTGTCATGAAAACATGCCACCCCGGACGGCTGCCCTCTTCGCCCGTGCCAAAAACCACTACTGTTGAGATGACAGACTATTGGGATGTGGCCCGTTGTTGGAGTTTCCCTGTCTGGCAGTGTGCTGTAAAGATGGCCATCCTGCGAGTATGTTAGGGCTGTTAATCTGACTAATTGTTTATGAACAGTGACAGGTTGTGCCGCATTCCTTGCCCATATGTGACTCTATGCATCACCTCTTCACTATATTTGACACAACCAAAGATAAAGGAATGGAACTGGGATTGCCATTGTGCCATGTTCTAAAATACAAAATTTGTCATTGGGTTTGTTAGGCCATGAGTATAAAAATGGACTGTATGAAGAGGAATTTAAGATGTTTTTATTTCCCAATTTTACATCATGAATGGCCAGGTCAAACATAATAAGCCTGCAGTCTAAAGCACTTGCTCTGGTAGGTACATTGTGTGTGTGTGTGTGTGTGTGTGTGTGTGCGTGTGCGCGTGCGCAGGTCTGTGCGTGTGTGCGCGCGCATGTTCCCATTACTGTGAGCATTAAAAGGAATAACAGTGGAGGTGTGGGGAGACGAAAAGTGTCACGTTGCTGCTTTGTGATTAATGGTGTGATTAGCTGGTCCGATCCATGTCAGAACCCACATGCATGCTCGCGCAAATACATGCACAACATGCAAGCACACACAAACACACAGAGGCCTGTTAATGGCCTTGAATGGGAGAATCCAGATGCGGATAATTGTACTAAAAACACCAAATGTGGAGTCTCAAGCCAACAGGACTTATTCTGAGTTCAGTATGTTTATTTTCACAATTGAGTTATTTCTGCAGGGACTTAAATCATGGAATAAAAACACTCCATTGCAGGTCAATTTTTAATTAAATCCAAAGTGTATTTTGAATGCCTCCCTCCTCCTCCTCCTCCTCCTCTTCCTCTACCCCTCACCTCACACAAACCCAAACATTACCTTGCCATGCTGGTTTAATGCCCTCCTAATTTTAAATGTGATTGAAGAGTCTGAAGTTCAGCCACGTTATGTTTATCCAACTTAAAATACCTTCAGTGACTACACACTAGTTAGACAGCTTTTCAATTCAATTTTATTTATAGTGTCAAATCATAACAGGAATTATCTCAGGACACTTTACAGATAGAGTAGGTCTAGACCACACTCTATAATTTACAAGGACCCAACAATTCCAGTGATTCCCCCTTGAGACTCTTGCGATGGTCATTCAGATGAACTCAGGCTCATTGTAGAGACAAAGCATCGTACATAAATTGAGTTACAGTGTGCCTTGGGTCAATGGCCATAGTGCAGGCTATCTATGAGAATATGTTTGTGCTTCTGTGTGTGTGTTTACAAGAGAGGGCAAATAGAATGTGTGTTTATCACAGCACTGGATTTATGACATCCTGCTCGAGGACAGTCATCACCGATCAGCTCCAATGGCTCAGACTTCTCTCGAAGGGTTACGTAAGGCAGTCTCTTAAGTCCCGTGGGTGTACATTTGTACGTCTGTTTGTGTGTGCATGATGAAGCTTGGTGGTATGTTTTTCTCTGCACCTGTAGACAGTAATTTGGTTCCACCCCCATCTGTACACACACTCACAGACTGACGCACACACTGTGGTGACAGAGGAAAGATGTCATATCCTCCTCCCACCTACTCTATTAGACGCCATTACACTATTACATGTCCATGAGTCACACTGAGGTACCACTATTACAGCACTTTGCAGACCACTTCAAAGATGTCTGCTTATTTCCTGTGGAATCTCTGTCTGAGTTTAAGGAGCTCTGGAATGAGTGAGTTGGCTGTGACATCTGCATGTGTACAAGGGCCCACAGTTGCAGATGAGGACGCTGTGTCTCTGTGCTGTCCAACTGTCTATTTTCTGACTGTTTAACAGATTTTACATTCCAACTTTTTATTTTTATTTGGAGAATACATTTAAATATATTGTATATATATGTTGTCCATTTACAGTAACATTCCATCTTTCCTGTTGCACCCCTTCTTTCCACATTCCCCACTCTCATCTCTCAGGCAGCAGGCTTTGCTGGCAGCCATCAGTGAGAAGGATGCTAACATCGCCCTGCTGGAGTTATCCTCCTCCAAACGGAGGAAATCCCAGGAGGAAGTGATGGCTCTGAAGAGGGAAAAAGACAGGCTCATGCACCAACTCAAACAGCAGGTACATCCACTACAAGCCACCACCGAGCTTGTTATACATGCATATAAACGATGAATAAAATTTACAGCACTCCTGGTTTAAGAGGTTGACTGGCCTGTACATGAATCAAATGGAGCCTGGCCTTGCGGTCACCGTTTAGGACATGTGAATCAAAGCAGGACTACAAATACAAACCTGCTACAGTTGATGAAGCCTTGCCTGCACTAAAACAGCCTCGTGGGCAGACTTTCTAACTTTAAAACCAGGAACAGATAGAGGTTAATAAGTCCTGGTACTTAACAGAGTAGACTTCCCCGCCCCAAACCACACTTATTGCGTTCAGTCATCATAAGCCAAACCAGTCAAGCAGGAGCTGTGATCCCAAATCCAGGCACACAAACACACAATGAAAGCTATTCTCTTAACAATCATGTTGCAATCAGAGTCATTAGACGCATTCAAGTCGCAGACGTTTTTTTTTTTATAATTGATGAGTCACTGGTGGACTTTTCTGTCTCACATCTCCTGGTCAAACAGACAAATCCCAGCACACACTCACACACATACTTACGCACATACACCTATTTCCCTTATTGCCCTGGCTTTCAATGTAACCTGAGGCTGATGAAGGTATGCAAGTCAGTAAGGTCTGGTCAGACCACATCAGTGACTGAGCTAACATGGATGCTAACAATAATGAGCCAACAGCAGGGAGTCCACATATACCGTCTCCTGAGTCACTGGAGCTTCTGGGAAACATGGTGCACTTAAAAGTCAACAGATGCAGTGGCTGGGTGTGCATTTTAGTGCGAACCTATGTTTGTTCGTGTCTCGTAAACAGTAAACAGTTCCTGGGGGGTGCAATTCCATTCAAGGAATTTCAAGGAAAGCCTATTATCTGTTTATCGCCATTGGATGCGTCATGTTTTCCCGTTGGGTAACCAGCAGTTACAGTCCACCTGATGATGTGATGAGCTCTAATTGCAACGATGTGGCCTCCGGGCCTGGAGAAAAGGAGAGGAGAAAAAAGGAAGGGATGAGAGAAGAGAGGGGTGGGCAGCACATACAGTACACTTTATTTGCCTCCTTTTTCTCATACATGCAAACCTGATTTCTTAGAAAGTCTTCGGGCACACATGCATATAAATCCATGTAAATGCTACTGTTAAGTGCAACAGTGTACCAGGCAGTGCTATCATCTTAAAAGTATGGGACTTTGTCATATATTAATTTTAAAGAGGTTGTAAGGTAAGTAGTTCCTATAGGGAGTCTACTTGGGTTCCTTCCCTTTGACAGAATGAGCTCTCTGGAGGTTATGTTGTTCAACATGTCACACACCGGCTCTCTGTCTTCTGACCCATTGACACATATCAGGATAGCTTGCCTTCCTTAGGTCTACAACAGCCAATGGTGGAAGGAAAACGATCAGGAAATGCCAAGGAATTATGGGACTCGGAGTCTCATAGGAGAAAGCCGATCTGTAGACAGCAGATAGATTTACAGATAGCAGCGCCCTGTCTGACCTCCCAACATCCCTTCTTTGGAAGATCTTGTGTGTGTGTGTATGCATAAAGCCGGCGGTCTAAGACAAACTTTCCTTTTTCAGACAGTTTGCTCCCCTTTGAGAAATAGGCCTTCTTCAGCACAGACAAACACACATATACAAAGATACAGCCGCACATGCGAAGAGTGCAGTGTTTAGACTTCCCGAGGAGAGAGTCAGAACAAATGTGTCCCCATGTGGGAATTCTCTGAGCGCTCCCATCTTTGTGATGGATGGCCAAATGTCACTGGTGCTTTGAAGCTGAGAAAAGATGGATATGGAAATCTCAGATGTGTGCCATTTTCTGTGACTTTCTCTCTAGTTGTTTTCTCTCCCCCCCTCTTTTTTGAACGAACTTGGGCATCCATCCTCTCTCTGTGCTGAAAAGATGGATTTTGTATTCTCAGAGGTGTGTCATTTAGAACGGCTTATGTAAAACGATCTGCCTGCTTGGTCTCTGTGTTAGTCAGTTTTACTGGGATAGCATGACAATGTTACACAGACAGAAACACACACACACAGACCTGATTAAAGGAGTATGTTTAAGTGTTGTAAAAATTGTGCAGCCTTTCTCCAGCTGCCTGTGTGTTTAAGGCCTTTCTTGTCAACCTCCTGTGTCCATATATGTTAATACAGCTCTGTTCTAATCAGGACAGGCTTGTGATTTACAGAGGGCTTGGATTGAGGTTTGGGATGCAGCTGTGAGCACAGCAGCGGGATCATCACTGCCATGTTTACACCAGCAGCTGTACTTTGATACACACTCGCTGCACACACAGTACAGGCCAAATCACCATATGTCCATGAAGTCCTCTCCTCTCCACTGCCACCTGTGTGTATTCCAGGCTGCCTGATATACAAGCAGGCCTGGAGGCCATTACTGAGCTGTTTACTCTGCAGGCCTCTAATTAACACTAATTAAAACATACACATTCCACCACACGGACATTTTATATGCGCACACCTTCTTCGCACATGCATACAGAAATGTCTGTAAAAAGAGAGTGAGTGAGTTTGTGTGTGTGTGTGTGTGTGTGTGTGTGTGTGTGTGTGTGTGTGTGTGTGTGTGTGTGTGTGTGTGTGTGTTTGAATAAACTGGATGGCCACATGTGGGCTGTCCTGACCACACAGTCAGATTATTCCAGAAGCAATACATCACTTCATTAATTTGTGTTTTTGTCTCAGGCCATGAAATAGTAACTATGTGCACACATGGGGGGGGGGGGGGGGGGGAGCTGTGGCTGGGGCTCAGGTGGTAGAGAGGTCGCATACCAATTGGAATGTTGATGGGTCGACCCCATGCAGTTCCATGTCCAGTGTCCTTGGGCAAGACACTGAACCCCAAATTGCTCCCATCGGAGTTTAAATGTGTGTGAATGTTTATCTGATGAGTAGATGGCACCTTGGATGGCAGCTCCGGCCACAGTCTATGAATATGTGTGAATGGTGAATGGTTCCTGTACTATGCGCTTTGAGTAGTCGTTAAGAATAGAAAAGCGCTATATAAATACAGTCCATTTACACACACATTCTAGGACGTTTGGCTTCTCATCCTACCAAACATGATTGTAATTAGATGAACAGAATCAAGTAATACAATTCTTATTAAATTAGCAGCAAGGACTAAACACACACATGAGCCTCTTTGACCCTTGGCTACTAATTAGTTTTAACCCTTGTGTTGTCTTCGTTTCAACCTTGAAAAAAAAAAAGGTTTTTCTGACATTTGTGACGCCTTTTTTCACAATTTGTTTTTGCTGTTTCCAACGTTTTAAATTTTTAAATTTTTCTTCTACACATTTTCAGCACTTATTTCTACGTCCAATATTTTCTGATATAAAACAAAAATTTAAAATGGGCCAATGTGACCCGAAGTCAACACAAGGGTTACAAATATTTCTCTATTAGAATCAAACAGCAATGTTAAGCTTCATGGAAGAGTCTGTATGGAAGACTACAGCATACACTGTGTACTGTAGCAGTACAGTAGTTACATCAGCTGCATGGTATATGATAGTCATTGTCCTAGCCTAATGACAGGTGTCAGCTCTGTTGCATTGAGCCCAGCCCCACCCAGTCACACCTGCTAGTGTCAACACCTGAGGTCTTGGAGGGCCGTACACCTCAACCTAGCCTTTAACTGCTTTAACCACCGGTCTGGTGTCTGTCTGAACCCTCCTCCATCCCTCACTCTTCATGTTTATCTGTCTCTCTCTTTCCCTCTCACCACGGTGTCCGTGTTCTCGCCTTATCTAAGCAGCTCTTCTTCAATTTCAGCTAATTGCTAACCTCTTTAATACCAGCCACATCCTCCCCTGTGATCCTGACTGGCTTGTTTCCTCAGTCATTAGGCTTCAGCTCCTTATCTCAGCAGCAATGTCCCCAGGCCGCTGACTACTCCTACACTTATAACATCTCCCTCCCTATCTTCCCAGCTGACTCTGGCTTTTTGTCTCTTCCGGCTGTCTCTCATTTGAACAAGGAAAGCCACAACATTTTGAGAGATGTGTGCATGTCTTTTCTTCGAATCATCTTTATCCCATACACAATCCCACTTCCCGCTCTAGTCATGTCTGACCTCAGGGGAAGTATCTGCAGTTAAGGGGAATGAAGCTGAGCCTGTCAATATATCTGCACCCACTCTGTCTCTGTCTATCTCCAAGACAGCTGGCCTCAATGGAGTTAGGCTTTGTTAACGTTAGTCAGCCTAGGCTGTTATCTCTTTCCAAAGCAGTGATGTTGGCAGGATGACAGTCTCTTCCTTAAACACTCACACAAATACACACAAATGCACAAACACAAACAAAGGACACATAGTCTCGCTTACCCATTTACAGACATGCAGAAAGATACATATTTGAGTATAATTTTAATCAATCATCTAAAATGAGGTTGCTTCACCCGGGCCAGAACGCCTATGGCCTTAGGCTACATGAAACACTCTTACTATGATTTGTCTAATCCAATTAAATGATAATCTGCAATATGGATGACATTTGACAGACTTGCAATACTTTCATCAGGCCCTCCGACTCACTCAATTTATGACCTGTCAACTGTTGTTAGCGGTACTGTTTTTATCGTCTTTCATGGCTTTCAACATGCTTTCCCCCCATCCAAGAATCCCTCAGCCTAATCATTCTAAGACCCGAGAACATTTTTAAGAAACAAATAAGCAGTGTTGCAGAAATGAATGGCTTTGTGTACGCAAGTTATAATTATGCGTTATACATTTTCTTGTTTATCTCTTTTTTTTGGCAGACTCAGAGCAGAATGAAGCTGATAGCGGATAACTACGAGGAAGATCACATCCGCCCCCAACATCATCCTCACCATTCTCACCACTTGCATCCAGCAAACGTGCATCACCGAAGCCTGCCAAGAGGGCCCCCCCATGCCAACCACCGACCCCCTATGGACCAGGTCAATATAATTGTGCACACACAAACACACTCTCCCACACCACCACCCACACAGTTTGAACTTGTTTACACAAATTGACATGTTGTGGGCTTTCATCTTCATGCTTTTAAGGTTGGTGCAATTTCATATTTGTCATCTTCACCACCAGTCAGTTGTGGTCGGAGTCGCCAGCATTAAATTTCCCCTCTCTCTTCTCTTCTGTCTCTTCTCCCTCAATCCCATTACTTCCTGCCAAGTCAGAGTTATTCATTTCATTAAGATAAGAGGCCTGAAGGCAAAAGCTGCCAAATGAGTGTTTTTGATCGATGGGATTTGTGAGTGAGATTAGTTTATGTATCATTCATCTCTCATACGAGCTCCTTCTCTCTGTCTGAGTATCATATCCAGACTGCCCTGAGGACAAACTTAATGTGTCTGTTTGAAGAGAGCTGAGGCAGAAGAATAAACTGTTGTTATCAGCACAAAGTGTTTGAGTGTTTGTGTGAGTGTGCATGCATCCAAGTATGCATACATACTGTAGGTGCATGCATGCCTGTATGTGTGCGCTAGAGGATGCCGAGCCCATCAGGACCCGATTGTTGCCCTGTGTGCGCTGATGCGCTCATCTGTTGTAATTTCCGAATGCCTTCCTACAGTTGCTTAATAAAAGCTGGCTTTCCACACAAACAAACGTACATGTATCATTTGTATGAGAAAAAAAAATTGATTTTAACTAGTGGTACACCGATCCGATATTAAGATCGGATATCGGTCCCATATTGACAAAATATCTGGATCGGGGATCGTAAAAATTTACAGATCCATGGGCCGAGCCAGTTTTTATTTATTATTATTTTTTTCCCCTCCCTCGCAGCACTGGGACCCCTGTTAACTGCGTACCCTTCTCACTCATGGTAGTAACTTTATAACACAACAATTAATAACCCACAACTAACTTTCTTTAAAAGGATAAAACACCATAGCGCATAAAAATGTGTGACTTAAACAGTTTCTAACACAAATTTTACATTTACAAATGTAGCTACACCGCCGAACGGCATGTGGGTAACATTATAGCTGCTAGCTAGCCAGGTAGCATAACAGTCTGTTAATTGGTAGAGTCTCCGGTCACTACTGCATATTATAGAACAGAGAAGGAAGTTAGAGGATGAAGAACGACCGGAGATACACCAGAACAACGTATGCTCAAGAGAGGAGCCGTCTGTTGTTGCAAGGTTTTTTGTTTCTAAAAAATCGGACATAATTTAGCCACTGTTGTTGACCGTCGCTCTAACGTTACTCGGCCGTGCTAACGTTACAGTGCTAACGTTAAAGTCACTTCAAGCATGCAGCGGAGCAACATTATGAACGCAATCCAACTACGGTCCCGCAACAGACCGTTGAGAAAGACGGGTTCAGAGCAATGATTAAAACACTGGATTTAAGATGCCTTGCCTCGCTGAAATGCGTCCGCCCACCTACTAACATTATTCAAACAGCGAAGGAGGCTGACAGCGGAGCTACGTTCAGTCGCCCACTACAACCCAACGTAACCCAAATAGCTTACAACTATTTTGTTTTAAAAGGGAAACAATGTTAAAGTTGTTTGTATGTGTATTCATTCGATTTGAGTTTATTTTACTACTTTGCAGTTTGCAGAAAAAAAAATAGTTTAGATTCTGTAACTGTTTCATGGACTCTCCTTCATATAACGTTATTGTATAATGTTGATGAGCCATTTAGTAATCAAAGCTTTTAGTAAACATGATGACATTAAAATGTTTGTGATATTCTGTACTCCTGACAGTAGAATAAGCCATTATAAACCTATAAAGGCCCATTATTGTTATTTATTGAAATTAATTTTAAGAAGTTTGATTACATTATATTTTCGATTTGAATGCACAATTGTTTTTTAAATAACAAATAAATAAGAATTCAATACATTACATCTAGGTTATTTTGTCTTAGTTAGGAAAGTAATGTTTAGTTAGGAAAGTCTGGTGCCTTTAGTCTCTTCCACATGGTGGAAGGAAGGTATGAGGTGGAAAAGGTATACAGTTTATTATTAATTCAATAACAGTATCGGATCTGTATCGGGTATCGACAGATACACAAAGCCCAGGCATCGGTATCGGGACTGAAAAAGTCGGATCGGTGCATCCCTAATTTTAACTGTCGGGCTCCGGTCGAGCTCGGACATAAATATCTTAATGGCTATCGGGCTCGGGCTGGGTTCGGTTACTGCTCTGTCGGATGCGGGCCGGGCTCGGACAGAAAAACGGATCCGCACTCTAGTGTGCGCATGTAGATGCACATAAAGATGCACACCTGAGTCTTTGTTGATACTGTGTACCTAGATGAAAAGCAATCTTCAAAGGAAGATAGATGATTTTTCATTAGCTAATAAGAGCTTCTAGTTATTTTAATGCAATATAAACTCAGTACAGCTCTATTGTTGTCAAGAGGTTGTGATTGGGGGGATTCCAAACTATGAAGTGTGTGTGTGTGTGTGTGTGTGTGTGTGTGTGTGTGTGTGTGTGTGTGTGTGTGTGTGTGTGTGTGTGTGTGTGTGTGTGTGTGTGTGTGTGGGGATTTAAGAGGAATACCTGGGGATTTCCACCTGAGTATAAATTCCCACATCTGTTCTATCTGATATGCACTATTATGTTTCTAGACTTTATAAATGTTTCTGAAACTGCTGTCTAAATAGGAGTTAAACATGCACTGGGGATCCCCTGTCCTTAATACCTCCCCAACACACGCACATTCAAGCACACAATCCCGCACATACCTCAGCAAAATGTAAGAGGACAGGATAGCTGGTTTTAATATTCTTTTAGCCCTTTACGCCTGTGGAAAAACCCTATTTTCGATTCCTTAAAGAATGTGAGGGTCTGGGGTTGATTGACATCCATATGCACACTTTTCACTCAGAATATCACACAGTAGGCTATATTTATGTGAACATTTGCATCTTCTTCAACTACAGAATTAATCTACATATAATTTAGAAGATTTTTGCGGCATATGCTTTAGTATATGAAAGTTTAGAGTGGGGAAACGAATGACATGGAAGATAGTTTAACTATTGAAATTCTGAATTAAAAAGGGAAATTATAAAGCAATCATGTCCCTGCATTGTTCTATTGTATTGCATAATACTTTGCAACCAAGGCTTCATATTAAAAAGTGAGCTGCTGGGGGTTACTTTTTAGTATCACACATTACTCTCCTTTACTTTGCACTTATAAATATCTTTCCTTCAATACAGTTACCAGCACTGTTTTACTGCAACAGTGTTTATAGTGTTTGACATATGAACAGTGGTTGATATTCCAACTTTTCAAGTTGGACTGAAAAAGACTAGCAAAGAAAGTATTATTAGGGTTGCTGGGAAATCTTGTTAAGAATGTAAGGAATAACAAAATAATGATGGCCGATTAGTTAAATCATACTTTCTATTAAACTTGAATTTGTATGTCTATAAAAGGGTACTGTTGTCCACTTTGTATGCAACATTTGGGGAAAATGGTCGTTTTTTTGGTTTCAAAAGGGGGCAACAATAGAAATACATTGAACCTAGGTTAGATATAAGAAAATGCCTACAAATTAGCAAATTGTGTACATTTAGATGAGTCAGCTGACACAGTACATAGGAACCATGATCCCTTTCTGTCCAAAAGCTACAGCCAAACTGATTATTATTTAGTTTAGTTGTTTCTCTATCGTTCTCCCTCTTGTGTCAAGCACACACGCTTCAAAAACAACAGACCATGTTGACAGAGGTCAGCCAATCACTTCTTGGCTTTTCCTCATATCTGATATTTGACCTCATGGGGAAGTTCAGCAGAGGTCATGGTAAGGTCTCCAATTTGTGTGTGTGTGTGTGTGTGTGTGTGTGTGTGTGTGTGTGTGTGTGTGTGTGTGTGTGTGTGTGTGCGCACTTGTGATGGGGGGTGTAAAGTCCCTGAGATGAGACTGTTTTCCTTTAAAACACAGAACTCCTTTAATCTCCCTCTTTCAAATGTGATTAATTACTCTATTTGTTTTTCTTATACACTTTTTTCTGTATTTCTACTAATTTCTATTTATCTACCTCTTCTCTTCCTTTCTCCATTTTTTCACTATGCTTTTTCCACTCTTTTCTTTTAATCACACTTCTACTGTCTTGCCTTTTACTTCAATAACATCTTTTCTTCACCACCCACATTCTTTCTCTCTGTGTCTGCCTGTCTCTTTCGTTCTTTCCTTCAGTCCTTTCTCCCTCCATCTTTCCCATTTCAAATGCAATATCCAAGTGCGGCCAGGCCAGTGGTTCGGCGCATTGCCTGGTCCAGGAACACCACTCGAAAGATGATTGATGATGATAATGATAATGATGATGAAGAGGGTCTGCAAGCTCACCCTGGAGACCACAATGCCTTTCCAAGATACAGCTAGTGCCATGAATAACATAACAGTGACCACACATGCATTTTCTTGTTTGCATTTGCATTTGCTCATACGCAGACACACACACACACCGCATGCACACTCAGCTGGCAAATAAGCACAAATGCATGCACTGGAATAGTGGACACAAGAACACACTTCAAGGTTTTCCAAGAAGCGAAACCGCATGTCATTCAAAGCTCATTGCTACGGTTAGTGGGTCCATCCCAATCCTCTAACTATACTCCCTGTCCTCTGCTTAATCTGTGATGGACTTTGTCTGAGGACAGGTGAAATCTAATCAGAGTAGACAAGTGCAGGAAGTGGATTCAGCCTCTTGAGATGCACCCCAGGTCTGTGTCTCAGCATGGAGTGTGTGCACTTTGATGGGCATGTTGTGTTCATGTTGTTCTCATTTAGCCATGCCAGCACCACTGCCAGATACTTGGCAGCAGCCTCGGAAGGAAATAGAAAACAGCCATAAAGTTAGTTTATCAGAGACAGAATTATACAACCTTTTCTTTTAGGTTGTTGCTCTTTTTTTCTAAGCCTTAACATGCTGCCTGCTTTAGGTTTATGAGAAGTAGCACATGGTATTTGGCCTGTGTGTGTGTGTGTGTGTGTGTGTGTGTGTGTGTGTGTGTGTGTGTGTGTGTGTGTGTGTGTGTGTGTGTGTGTGTGTGTGTGTGTGTGTGTGTGTGTGTTAACCTGGCAGAATGAGTGGTTCTAGGCCTGGCTCTGTTTACAGGGCCTGTCACAGCCATTCACTACATGTTAGCATTTAGCATCTAGCATGTTCCATTGAAAGGCCATTATATTTATAGCTTAGCTGCTTAGGTGTAGCCTACTGAGTTTACCGAGCTTGTCACAACCACTCAGTCCAACCAAAGCCGCTGTGGACTGCAGCCAAGGTCCTTGTGTGTTTTTTTTTGCACTGTGTAGCATAGACTTGCTGTAGCCTAGTTTAGCATTACGCAGGCATGAGCTTGGCTATAGTGAGCTGCCAGCTCATGCTAACCATTGTAATGTTAGTGTCTGAGTGAATTAGCCTTCCTGTTAGCAGGGCTCTTGTCTGCACAGTTTCAGCTCCAATGAAACCCCTTGTGTGTTTAGTTATTGGTTTCTAACAATCACACTGAGGAAAACATGTTATGATATCATACACAGCTTTTCTGAATAAAGAACATCAACAGGATTGTTTTGATAAAATCCCACATGAGGTTTGGAGGACCATACCATTAGGCAATGAGACTCTACTTGTAAATACATAACCACTGGGCCAGAGTTTGTACAATAAAGGATCTGGTGTAAAAGGACGCCTATTTCTGCCACATACATCTCCATTGGAGACTTTTGACATTAAGTACTAGAACAATTTTGATGATGACTTTTTACATGTTTTGTTTTTTTATTCACAGGACGATGAAGAGGGAATATGGGCATGATGAGCATTGCCATGGAAACCCTGCATCCATTTGTCCACAGTGAGTTTCTTTTGCACAGCTATTGTTACATTTGTTTCTACTAATTTTAGAAATAATGTATTCCTTGCAAGGGTGTAGTACTGTATATCTGCTCCAGATATTTTAATGATCTTCTACACAATGGGCTTCTTCAGTGGGCTCGAGTAACCATTAGCTGGGAACATTGATGGCACCACAATAACCACAGCATTACCCAACTCTGACAGAAGAGAGTGTAATAGAACCCGGCTCCTTCTCCCATTGCTTATGAATTTCAGTCGACTAAAGAACCTCAGTTGATTCAGAGGTTTATGGCTGTATTTCTATGAAGTGCTCCTATGCTGGTTGTGCCGCATGCTGTGTGTGCGCTCTGTCTCTATATAGGTAACTGTGTGGTATTAGACAAGTACACGCGGCAGCCTAAAGAAAGCGTACCAGGGCCCATAGGTGATAAAAACGACACAGTGAGAAAAACCAGAGATGGACGAGTCTGTCTCTCCCCGCCTTACTTTTTTTAGTCGTAGTAAAGTTTTACCGGGCTACCCCACCCTGTTGTGTGCCAGTGTGTGGGGTAGTTAATTGCAATACAACACAGAACAGTCATGAGGCCTTTTTTTGAGGCTGCAAGCTGAAAAAACATAAAATGAAGAATGCAGAGTCATAAAGGATAATTCCTGTTTAGGGGGGTTTATATCGAAGCCCCCCATAAACTCAGGATGCTTTTTAACGCAGACGTGCGGAAAGAGGTCTGTGCAGGGCGGGTGATGGTTTGCTTGGAGCTAAGACGTGTGTGTGAGACTAAGAGAGACCGCAAAAAACAGAGTTTTATAAATGAACATGTGAGAGATAAAGAAAGAGAGACAAAGACAAGAGAGGGAAAAGAGAAGGGTGCTTATGTATTTATGTGGTAATGAGAGAGAAAACCAGGCAGCATGGTATACTCATAGTTTCCAGTGCATCTCTTTTTTTTTCCCCAGTAATCCACAGGTGGACCATCACAAGCAGATTCTGTCTCTAACCTCAGTGACTTAGTAGTTGTGCACTTTGCCCTAGTGCTGCTTTTGGGATTAAGAGTCCTATAGCTTGTGTGTGTGCAAATGGTTTATGCTCCTGCAGTGCACTGTTTTAGTGTGTTTAGCTATGATGTTTGTGTGTGCATTTGCAAGTATGTGTATGTGTGTGCAAGAGAGCGTCGCTGAGCTATACAGCGCCGGAGCAGCCCACATAGCCTATAATCCAGTCCATGTGTGCTGAGAATGCAGCAGTGTCAGGATTCACCGTAGTGAAACAGACCACACTGCCCCCTTTTTTCCTCTCTTTCCATCTCTCCATCTTTTTCCATCACTCCTATTCTTTCCACCTCTCCCCAGATTTCAGCTTGCCCTGCTCTAACGTATATCCCTTCAAGGTAAACCTAGAGCTGGACCTGTGACTAGCCTACTGCTTCGGTATCTCCAATCAGATATCGTGATGGTGTGTGTATGCACGTGTGTGTATGTATGTATGTGTGTATTAGTGCTTCTTATCCCGATCTAATAGAATAAGCCAGGCACATTAGCCTTTAGCACAGAATGGTGTTGTGGCTAGCGATATCAGTGCTGCTCATCTATCCACTGCTGTTATTCTGGCAGCGCACAATACGAGCGCAGCTAACGTGTATTAGCCTTTCTCAATGGGAGAACAGATGGGAGCCATTTAGCGGTGTGTAGCTACAGTGCAATAAGGCCAGACCTAATCCCCATATCCTGTCCCTGAGTGAGCCCTCCCTAATATGAGCAAACAGAGATGACAGCACCGATAGACAAATAGCCAGGGATCTGTGTGTATGTGGGTGTATCGGTGTCATTGCGAAATTCATGCTTTGATTAGTGTTCCTTATGGGTAACCTTGACTCCCAGTGCTAGGCTACATTTTGATTCCACACAAACCTAAGTGCTGAGTTTCAGTTGGCAAGTTCAAGTTCTGAGCGTCCAGGTGTGTATTTGTATTGGCTAGTCATGGTTCTCTATAAAAGGACACTGGGCTCTGATTGGCTCATTGTGGTTGTGTATGTCCTGCTGTTGATTACAGAGATTTTGTTTACCCTCTTGGCCTCCCAGACCCCCCTCTAATGAAATAAGAATGCCATTTTGGACAGAGAGCACAAGAGAAGGGGGGTTGGAGGAAAAAGTGAAGGAGAACATGGGGCCATAAGAGTGAAGCAAAGTGGGGGGAAGAAGTTTTCTGGAAACATTATGCTTTTATCCCACCGTGAAGTTATTTGTACTGAATGAAGCGAAAAGAAGCTGAGAGGCTTTCCAAGTGGGGACAGAAATATGTGTGTGTGTGTGTGTGTGTGTGTGTGTGTGTGTGTGTGTGTGTGTGTGTGTGTGTGTGTGTGTGTGTGTGTGTGTGTGTGTGTGTGTGTGTGTGTGTGTGTGTGTGTGTGTGTGTGTGAGTGAGTGAGTGTGTGGTGTGAGGCCTTGTTCAGGTTAAAACAAGTCATGAAGATGGCTTTCATTTGCCCATGCTGTGTTTGCACACAATGTTTGTATGTCTACATTGTGTATGCCAGTAAGTATCCCACTCTTGTGTATGCATGGCTTTAAACAAGTCCAGAAAAAAGAGTCTACGTTTAGTGGGAATCTGAAATTGTGCAGCAGATTCTCAATCCCATTTATTATTCTAAAATTCAATTTGTATCATATTGGTGCTTGTCTTTTAATTACCTGATCCTAAATGTTTGGTTTTACCTTCAGATCCAATGCTTCTTCCCTACCAAAAGTGGTCTCAAAACTGACATAACATATATAACCCAAACTACAGCAACCACGGAAGCCATATAGACTTCATTACTTTTGGATTTCTGGATTTTTATAAAACTTGACATAACCTTGTATTTGTTGTTGTTTGGAGTTAACTTCATTATCTTGGAGTTGAACCAGGTGTAAATGACAAACATACAGAGCTAGGTAAGTAAAGCAATGTACTGTATGCAAGAGTGACAGTAAACGAGAGTGAATTTGTGGCTGCAAAACTGTTACAGTAATTTTATTTTATAGGATGTATGGACAGCATATATGATTTTATCCATACTCTAGTCAAATTGTTGACAGTTAGGATGGTATTTTTTGTTGCTGCAGGGTAAAATGTTGTTTATTGATTTATTAATTAAGACCCGTGGCATGCACTCTCCTTGGTACTGAATTGACTAATAGTAAAGGTCAGTAAAACTGTGTTAGGTGTAGTGATCCTGATGTGGGTGCTCTATGAATATTCAGCTCTTCAGAAGTTGAGATTACTCTTCTTTGTGTTCTCATATCGTAGGAAACATCACAAACAAACACTCTTACAGTGAATAGAATTAAAATTGGAAAATAAAAACATGTCCTTATTGACTGTGGGAAATGGCATCACCTTTTAGTGTCTACAATTTTATAATTACGATGATAGCAGTTTACAGCTCAGATGTGTCTGGCTTCTAATGTCACCTTGTTCACAATTCTTTTAATTAAATGACATGACATTTGATTAAAGATTTGGCTTTGAAAGAAAAGTCTGTAAGCTGCATTTAAAATGGTCGAGCCGGCCATGCCACTTTTCTGCACTGCTCCAGTGTAAGTGTAAACAACTATTATCCCATACATTAATTACTACAAGCTGAAGGCACATATTTTTACGATGCGTCTGAAGAAATATCTGCCCCATGTAATCAACACAACTTAGTAAGTGTTAATTAATAAATACGTTGGTTTCACTCTTGAGTTTCTAGACACTCAGGAGTGAAGATCTTATTTCCTCATTCTGCATAGGTTCCAACCTGTGTGTGTGTGTGTGTGTGTGTGTGTGTGTGTGTGTGTGTGTGTGTGTGTGTGTGTGTGTGTGTGTGTGTGTGTGTGTGTGTGTGTGTGTGTGTGTGGGCTTGTTTAACTATATTCGTAGGGTCCAAAAATCGGGAGTCCAGTAGTCCAGACAGCTTTGTGGGGCCAAAATGCTGGACCCCACAAGTTTAAAGGGCTGTTTGAGGGTTAAGACTTGGTTGTAGGATTATGGTTAGAATTAGGTTATGGTAAGGGTTAAGGTTAGGCATTTAGTTGTGATGGTTAAGGTTAGGGTAAGGGGCTAGGGAGTGCATTATGCCAATGACGAGTCCCCACAAATATAGTGCCAAACCTGTGTGAGTGTGTGTGTTTTTACATGCACATACATACCTGTGTGTGCATTCAGTGAATGTTTGGGAATGTGTCTCACACGTAGCTGGGCTGTGCAGTATTTCTTTGGTGACCAGTGAACCACAGCTCGCAGGTCAGCAGAGGCGTCTGACCGAGGCCATCCCTCAGCCAGCTGTCAGCGTCTTTAGTCTGTGCGGTCAAAGGTTGTTTCACCAGATTAAACATGATTGGAGAGAAGTCGATATCTCAGCAACACCTGAGAATCAACATCTGAGTTTGTTGTATCTCTTTCAGTCCATCCTGAAATAACACTGGAATTATTTTCCAAAAGGCCCTCCTGAAGGTGCATCATGCTGTAGGTCTTTACGTATGCAGTTACAAATTACACCTCCCATGAGGATCTGATAGCACACCGGTCAAAGACTAATGGCAGTGCTTACAAAATATTAATGTTAATATATGTTGTTTTACAGTAGTTAATACATGTTTAAAAAAAAAAAAACATAATCAGTTCCTGACTGCATTCTGCAGCAAATTAGAAAAACCTGTTTGTGAAAGGAAGCAGTGCTTTTTGGCGTGAGATAGGAGCTCAGTCTAAATCCTCTTGCATATTTGTTTACTGTATTTTTACTGTGGCATCATGCTGCATTTGACAATTATGTATCACAGGGTTAGTATTTGTATGCCACACAAATTATTACCTTTTAAGTATGTGAATGAAGAGCGGTGATAGAGTTGCTTTTTCACTGCCGATGTATGCAGTTATAGACATAGTCTCACACCCAGAGATGCTTCTTCAGCTCCAGCAAACAGTGAAAGAGGTGGGGGGTGGGGGGGGGGGGGGTAGGAGGGAAGAAGGATCGGCAATGTTGTGAGGCAGACAAGTTTATTCATGCTTTTTTGTGGTTTTCTTGAAGTTGTAGGCATGAGAGGACAGTTAGACACCTGATGTGTTGATCATAAGGCAGTTTGTCTGAATAAGCTCCCTTTCCCCACCCACAACACACTCATTACACACGCCGAGACATGGCCACACACACAATCGCTCGTGCAATGCTGCAAAAGTGCAGAAGCGAATATGGAGGTTTGGTAATTCTAGTCTACAGTATGATCACAGGTAAATCCCTACTTATCAGTGCTTATCCATGCAGTAAACATTTCCATGTGTGTGCTCATCTAATCAGAATGGATCTAAGCAGTCCTGTGCGGGCAACCCAGAAAATAGAGGGCAGCACAACGAACACATGCAGATCAATTCATTGTATAGGCCCCACCTCAACTGACCCTAACATGTCTGCTATCCGTTTCAGATCGGAGATGATGGAAGTGATTTACAGGCCTGTCAGTGACAAGCCTTTTTTTCATTCAAGCCAACCAAGTGGGACCAAAATGGGATTTGTCCAGTGAGTTGAGTCAGCATCCTCTTGCAGCCACAGTGGTCCATGAGCCCAGACATTATCACTGGTCACGCTCTCCAGTGCCCCAAGGTTATTATAGGCGCACTTTTTTAAATTAGTTTTACTTTAATATTTCTTAAGGATTTAATTTTATTAGCAGTTTAGTTCTAGTATGTTATGTGAAGTATTAACTTTTAGGTACATTTAGAGTAAAAACGTAGCAATAAACCAGGCAGGGCATTTTAAACTTTGTATCAAGCATGTCCCAGGACCTTTTGAAGATTTGTGTTTTATACAGTCTGGTCGACATCCCCAATTCAAGAAATAACCTCAGTGCTGCTTTTTTTTCTCCTTTTGAACTGTGCACTGCTGAGTGCTCTGACCTCACTAGCTTTATTAAAGCATTATGCTACAATGTGGTAGTTAAGTGTTTTTCCCAGTCGTTTTTGTTGAGGGTTTTTCAGTTCAAGTGCACAAACACGCCTGCCAGAAGACAATAAGCACTTACTTTTCTTTCTCTGGTATGTAATTGAAATGACGCTATAGTGCTTTCTCATTTATGACCACTAATTCACTGGCTCAGGTTCATAATCTCGAACATGCTGCAAGTAACATTAACCCTCAAAACTGGCTTTATCCTGATTGACTGGGCATATACAGTATATGCACATTTACAAGGCATTGATGAGTTATTACTTTTTAAATTATAATTATTGAAACATTCAAAGTTCGTAGATACGGTATGCCTACACTGTAAGCTGAAATACTTTTACTGAACCACCTCATCATCCCCTCTCTGTCTGAACATGCCAGGTGTGATTCAGTCTGTGTCTGTAAACTCTGGTTTGCTCTCTGTGCAGAAATGGCTCAGCCAGCCCACAGTCATAAATCAGTACACCTGAAGCTGTTGCTATTTTCACCTCTCTCTCCCTTTTTCCCCCTCTCTGTTTTACTCTTTATCGGTTTTCTCCATCACTTCTTCAAATGCCATTGCCACAAGACACATCCAAGTACTTTTGTGGCAGAGACCACGAATAGATCAGAAATTATATAAAAGATTAGAAATGCAAATCTTAACATTGTGGCAGATCTGGGTGATTGAGGTCAAAATGGGAAAACAGATTGATTGATTAAATATCTTTAGCAAGTTCTTACTGTACAGCCCGCCAGCCACATTTATTTTCCTTTTATTTTATTTCATGGAAATCACTCTACAGTGTGTGTGTGTGTGTGTGTGTGTGTGTGTGTGTGTGTGTGTGTGTGTGTGTGTGTGTGTGTGTGTGTGTGTGTGTGTGTGTGTAAAAGAAAGATCAAGAAAAAGAAGAGGAGACAGAGAGAGAGATTGGCAGGATTATAAGGGTGTTTTGTGAGCTTATGGAGATGGCAGCACACAAAAACCTTTCCCTCAGGAGAAACTCGCACCTGGGGAGACACTGGTGAACAATTACGTGCGTGTGCGTGTGTGTGTGTGTGTGTGTGTGTGTGTGTGTGTGTGTGTGTGTGTGTGTGTGTGTGCGTGCGTGCGTGCATGCGTGTTTGAGCGCTAGAGAGCAAAATCATTGTGCATAACAGAACTCTCAGTAGGATGCTCCGGAGGTCACATCCCCTGTTCAAGGCGGATTACATCCCAAAGAGAAAGTCTGAACATCCACAAAGAGGCTCTAATGGAGGGAGGTATAGGGATTTGGAGACAGAGAAAAAGGGAATCACAGTCTTTTGACTTTAAACCTGTTATTTTCCTCAGACTTCCTGTGCTTTCCTCTCTCTCTCACACTCTTACTCAAGCACATACACACACACACCGAAAGCACTAAAAATACCACACAGCCTCAGGTCTTGGGTAAGTCCTGTGTTGTTCCCCAATCTGTGTTTTTGACATATAGACCCACTCCTAGGCTGCCAATCACAGACGTGCCCACTGCTCCGAGGCAGAGGGAGATACAGTGCCTTGCGAAAGTATTCGGCCCCCTTGAACTTTTCAACCTTTTGCCACATTTCAGGCTTCAAACATAAAGATATAAAACTGTAATTTTTTGTGAAGAATCAACAACAAGTGGGACACAATCATGAAGTGGAACGAAATTTATTGGATATTTCAAACTTTTTTAACAGATAAAAAACTGAAAAATTGGGCGTGCAAAATTATTCAGCCCCTTTACTTTCAGTGCAGCAAACTCTCTCCAGAAGTTCAGTGAGGATCTCTGAATGATCCAATGTTGACCTAAATGACTAATGATGAAAAATAGAATCCACCCGTGTGTAATCAAGTCTCCGTATAAATGCACCTGCTCTGTGATAGTCTCAGAGGTCCGTTTAAAGAGCAGAGAGCATCATGAAGAAGAAGGAACACACCAGGCAGGTCCGAGATACTGTTGTGGAGAAGTTTAAAGCCGGATTTGGATACAAAAAGATTTCCCAAGCTTTAAACATCCCAAGGAGCACTGTGCAAGCGATAATATTGAAATGGAAGGAGTATCAGACCACTGCAAATCTACGAAGACCCGGCCGTCCCTCTAAACTTTCAGCTCATACAAGGAGAAGACTGATCAGAGATGCAGCCAAGAGGCCCATGATCACTCTGGATGAACTGCAGAGATCTACAGCTGAGGTGGGAGACTCTGTCCATAGGACAACAATCAGTCGTATACTGCACAAATCTGGCCTTTATGGAAGAGTGGCGAGAAGAAAGCCATTTCTTAAAGATATCCATAAAAAGTGTCGTTTAAAGTTTGCCACAAGCCACCTGGGAGACACACCAAACATGTGGAAGAAGGTGCTCTGGTCAGATGAAACCAAAATCAAACTTTTTGGCAACAATGCAAAACGTTATGTTTGGCGTAAAAGCAACACAGCTCATCACCCTGAACACACCATCCCCACTGTCAAACATGGTGGTGGCAGCATCATGGTTTGGGCCTGCTTTTCTTCAGCAGGGACAGGGAAGATGGTTAAAATTGATGGGAAGATGGATGGAGCCAAATACAGGACCATTCTGGAAGAAAACCTGATGGAGTCTGCAAAAGACCTGAGACTGGGACGGAGATTTGTCTTCCAACAAGACAATGATCCAAAACATAAAGCAAAATCTACAATGGAATGGTTCACAAATAAACATATCCAGGTGTTAGAATGGCCAAGTCAAAGTCCAGACCTGAATCCAATCGAGAATCTGTGGAAAGAACTGAAAACTGCTGTTCACAAACGCTCTCCATCCAACCTCACTGAGCTCCAGCTGTTTTGCAAGGAGGAATGGGCAAAAATTTCAGTCTCTCGATGTGCAAAACTGATAGAGACATACCCCAAGCGACTTACAGCTGTAATCGCAGCAAAAGGTGGCGCTACAAAGTATTAACTTAAATTGAATAATTTTGCACGCCCAATTTTTCAGTTTTTTATCTGTTAAAACAGTTTGAAATATCCAATAAATTTCGTTCCACTTCATGATTGTGTCCGACTTGTTGTTGATTCTTCACAAAAAATTACAGTTTTATATCTTTATGTTTGAAGCCTGAAATGTGGCAAAAGGTCGAAAAGTTCAAGGGGGCCGAATACTTTCGCAAGGCACTGTATTCAGGGGCCGATAGAGGGAGAGGGGGGTGGGTGGTGTGGGGCGGGGTTGCTACAAACTAGAGGACTCACACCTGTGACACTTGATCGTTACTGATATTGTACCTCACTTAAAAGATATCACACCCTGTGGCCGGGTTAGTTCAGCAGGCGCACAAATATATAGAGGTTTACTCCTCGACGCAGCGGCCGCGGGTTCGACTCCAACCTGCGGCCCTTTGCTGCATGTCATTCCCCCTCTCTCTTCCCTTTCAAGTCTTTATCTGTCCTATGGAAATAATGGCCTAAAATGCCCAAAAAAAAATTAAGAAAAGATATCACACCCTGCAACAAACAGCACTTGTGATGCCTCAACTGAAGCACCACTGCACACACACACACACACACACATACGCAGACATACATACACTTAAATCACCTAATAGGAAGCAAACATTTATGATTAAGATTGACACAGACGGAAACACTGTGGCGGAGAAATAACACTAAATGTATTTTAATAATAGCAAAAGGAATTTCACTATTTTCTTTCGGTATTCTAGAAATGCCCAAGCTGCTATCGGACACTTCTTGTAGGATTGAAAAGGAAAACTAACAGGAATTTACCTGTTTCCTCCTGCTGAAAGTCATCCCACTGCAGAGTCAGCGGAGCGGTTTCATAACTTGGGCTATCGCTGAGCTACTGTTATAACATCAACAACCATTGGACTGCCACTCATCATTAAGGACTCACCACTAATTAGGCCTAGTATAACAGTAGGCTGCAGTTTATTTCTCACGCTAGCCCAACACTTTCCCAAAGGTCATCCACGTCAGGGAAGCTTGTAAAAAGCGAGGTTTGCTGTGTTGCCATTTGTCGAAATAACAATGCGTTCTTCTCATATTTGATGTTGTGCAGTGTAATTAGTTATGATAGCTTTCTTTTCCTCAAAAAAAGAGTCGATGACATTCTAACCCTAACCTGTATGAGTTTACTTAGACTTCAAATCCTAAAATGGGTCACAGGCCTATTGCTGCAGGGTAGCCATATGACATAGGTAGTAAAATGTTTTAAAGCCCTTGAGTCTTGGGGCTACAGAATAAACTTCTCATTTGGGCCCCATGCTGAAAAAAAGTGTATAAACCCCTGGCCTGAACGAAAGATAGTTCAACACAGCTCAGCTTGTTGGGCTGAGTAGTTTTCAGCCAGGTTGTGTTTTCCAGTGAAACCTTAGAATTGGATGTCAGAGTGGCCCTCTCCGTCACTAGAACACTAGACAAGCAGATTACTGTAGTTCTGTAGCTGCTCTGTCTGTCCATCACAGTTTATTGTATGTCACAGCTATAATCCTTGTCATCAAAACCAAGGGTGTCTTTCCCATACATGTATGCACTTAGGCTCACATGCGCACATGCATACAACATGTGCAGTAGAACTCACTTTCCCTTTCTCTCTCTCTCTCTCTCTCTCTCTCTCTCTCTCTCTTATCTGGGCCTGTGGAAAAGCCACACTTGTACGATGACATTCAGCACAGGATTAAAGCCCATGTAAGACCCTCCTCAGTTTACACTGCTGCTGCCAAAAGGGGATCTATACAACTACACACTCTCATGCAACCCTGTACACACACTGGCAGATACACAACTGCAAGCACACACACATACTGTAAGCAGGCAAGCACAAACACACACACAAATCCCTGCACCCTTGTTACTTAGCATGTTGTACTCTTGTTTCTCCAGACCAAAGTAGGTATATCTCCTTAGCTAACACAGCAAGACACACATTCATGCTCACACAAACACACACACACACACACACACACACACATAGACACACACGCGTGCTGACATCCTTTTGTCCCGCGACTATCGTTCTTGCTCTTCACCCTGAAACAAGAGTGTCCTTGCCAGGAATGAGCCCAGACATCAATCCCATCTGTCTGCAATGGAATCATGGACCCCCCCTTAGGACCTTAGTCAGGACCTTAGTTAAGATGCTGCTGTGTATCTAGGTCATATTGTGTGTATGTGTCTTATTTTTTTGTGAATACCTCCGGGGGTTAGTTGGTAGGATCTGGAGAGGATTCTCATTGGAATGTGTTCTGATTGGACTAGACAGCGATCCTTTTCTGATTGGTTGTTTATCCCCGGGCTTCAACTTTGGGGGTTGCTTTGAATCAGTGCATCCCTGTCACTACCTCTCCATTTCTTTCTGTTTCTTTTCTTCTTTCTCTCCATCTCTTATATCTTGTAGAGTGCTGCTGGCTGTGTGTTTCATGTGAGTCTATTTGACGGGCTAAAGCAGAACCAGCAGTGAGCCTTCTCTGTGTTTCTGCCAAGCAAGCGCTGCTCAAAGTGGAGATGGTTGCCCACAGTAACCCTGGGTGCTAAGTGTTCAATTACAATAGGCTTTATCAAAACTGAGTTGTTGTGTTGGTTTACAGAGTTAGGCTGCATTTACTTTGCACATACAAATACAAAGTAGTAGTCAGTCTCTGGCTAGGGTGACTAGACGTCCTGGTTTGACTGGGACAGTCCCGATTTGACCGGGACAGTCCCGATTTGACCGGGACAGTCCCGATTTGACCGGGACTGTCCCGATTTTGAATTGCCTGTCCCAGGTCCCGACAAAAGCCTGTCGGACGCTAAAATGTTCACTTCAGCCCCGAATGTTTTGAGTGTAGCCCCGAATGTAATTTTGTCCAGTTTATTTTTCCGAGGCGAATAGAACAGGCAGCTACGTGCGGGGTCCGACCATGCTGTATTTGTTGCTATCACCTAGCAACCTTCTCTACATGAGGAAAGCTGTGAAAGGTGAAGTTTTCGGAGGAATCATAGCCAAATCATTCTAATACATTGATGCCATTAACACAAAGTTTAGGCGCGCAATACTAATGATTTAGTTTGAAGTTCCTGTGACATGACGTTTCCAGTCTGTGGTTCAGACTCAAACACATAGAGCTCTGAAGCAGACCTGTGCGTCGCTTAGTGTCCACTCTCGCTGTAAAATGCAGGGCAGCTTAAGGTTTATGGATGCGCTCAGCTGTGGACATGCTGCGGCAGATTTGTTGCGTTTGTGCTCCGTGTATTTCTGCAGTAGTTTCGGGTTTCCACCTCCGATATATAGCAGCGTACAGCCACTTCCCTAGCTAAACTATTTGTCTCATTCAGAGACCCAAATCTGTCAGAAAGTACCGTACCGTATCAGCAGAGCAATCAGGTAATGCACAGCAGACTATGGTGCAGGTAGCTTATAGATTATTTTCTGAAATATAGTGACTTTATTCTTGTAATAGCCTATTATAACTTTATTTTTCTCAAAATATCATGACTCCTCCGAATCACAGAGAACACAGATATACTGTATTTTGAATGTGCACAAAGTTTTGGACATGAGCAGAAATCTTGCTCAAACACATCTGAAATATTACAGTCCAGGAGTTTATTAATACATTAACAACAAAAGACGCAAAAGAGGAGGGAGGAGTAAATTATGCCTATAGGCTACATGTGTGCTGACTCAGATATAATTAGAAAAGTCGATCCAAAGGAGAATAAATAGTTGAAAGCAATACAGAATGCCTGAGAGCCTTACTGCAATATATTCCATTATGTTTTTATGTTTGGATTGTAATCCATGTTTCTCTTCACATAAAGATAGACATTGATTCAGAAAAAGGTAGAAATAGGTGCATAAAAATTCACCAGAATGCAGGAAATTAAGTGTTAAATGCTTAAAATTTTCAATAAATCATTTGAATTATTTTGGTGTTATTGGAATAAATAACACTTCAAAAAAATCTTTTTTAGAAAAAATCTCAACATAAATCTCACACTAAACTGAAAAAGGCTGTTGCTTCAATTTAGTTAATTTTACAGGAAAAAACACTTATTATTAGATGAGGAGCCTACAATCAAAATAATGAAGTTACTGTCTGTGTCTATGTCTGACCTGGGCTGGCACATGTTCACGTTAAAAAGTGTGTGTGTGCACAAGCACTACGTTCACGTGCAAAGTGTCCCGGTTTTAGTTCCGGGAAATCTGGTCATCCTTTCTCTGGCCCTTCATGAAGCTGTAGCTCTGTGGGTGTGTTGTGTTGAGCACATAATACATACTCTGCATCCTCTGTCTTTTTTACCATGTTGTATGTGTTGTTAAAACTGTTCTACTACAACACTAAGATTGATTGGCATTGTGATCCTGTTTTTGCAGCAGAAGCAATATCCCATACTCAATGAGTGGAGCAGTAAACGACTCTGTGCTTAATTTATGTGGGAATTAAAACAAGCTCAATTGGCTTTCGCCTGGTTGTCCCTCACATTTGCATAAAGTAGACTTTCCAACTTTCCCTTGTAGTGCCAATGGGCTCTTTATAAAGCTGAAATTAAACTGTCCACATGCGAGGGTCTGCCAATGTCCATGTGGCGTAAATGTCGTCTTTAGAGAGTATACTCTGTGCGGACGTCCAACGTAATGTTAATTTTTTCAAGTTTGCGGACCCCATAGGCACATAGTAGCTCTGTTTATTCTAACCACTTGGAGGACCCATTCCACATGTGCAGTAGATCGCTACGCTACCACTTGTAGCAGAGTGGCTGAAAAAAATTGGCGGTATGCAGAGGTCTGCACGGAGCCTACGCATATACCCTCTGATAACGACATTTACGCCATGCGGACCCTGGTGGACGGTCATGCACTTACGCACACAGACAGTATAATCAGGGGCGCAACTACCCAGTGTCAGAGGGGTATGCAGCAACAATTTTAGAAAAGATTAGCCTAATAGCATATAACAAAACATGTTAAATTATTTCGATTTGGGGTAATCAGAATTAATCTGTAAGCAACACTAACGTTAAAGTGCAAAATTAAACGAAAGTGAGGAGGACTAGGAGCTTGAACTGGACATTTAGTTTTGTGTGGTCTAATAGAACTCCTACGTGATGTCATTACTTGTCTCATCTCTACTTGATGCTATTGCCGACCTCATGTCTGTCTCATTCACTCCTTGCCTGTGTTCTTCTCCACTAAGACATATTGTCAAACAAACATTATGTAATGTATTTTCCATTTTAGTTTTTCCATATTAATAGTGTTAAGAAATTAATCTGTTGTTATCAAGTGGCTCCCCCTACACTTCCACCTAATGTTGACCTACCTGTTGCCTTCCCCTGTCTTTCCTGGTCCACCATCCTCGCACCTGAATGAAATGAACTCATTGTTAAATATAGCAGCATAAATTCAATTCTTATTAGCGTAGTGATGGCATCTGATATTTGGATTTAAAAAGTACAAATATGGAGAGCCACTTAGCACAGACCTTTAAAGAGAGAGATAGATGTGACCCTGTAATTACAGCTTGCATGTCACCCAACAGATGTAACTATAGCCTGTATGTCTGACAGCACAGCTAACATGAACAGCTAATGGTAAAACTAAATCTATTAAAGAGATACTTCACCGATTTAGCATTAAACTTTGTATCAGCAGAAACACGGTAGTATTTTTGAATGACCGTGCTTCCCTCCCTCATGTCCCCCTGAGAGGAGAGATCTCTGTATTGTGGGTCTGGAAAAAAAATCTTTAAGACGTAAAACGACGATTTTTGCGTCATCGGAAGATTTTTGCCCAGAGGCAAAGGACTACAGCCAGTGCTAGGAGCTACTTCTGCATAGCCCACAGGGGGTTGGACTCTCGGCTTTTTCCGGAGATTGCCGAGGCAAAAACGAGTGTCAGCCATCTTGAATCCTCGCTTAGCTTTTCAACAGAAACTGTTAGATAGATTTATTCATCCCGAAGGAAATTGTAGAACAACAATTATGTGCATTCAAACTACCGCATATGTGTAGCACCGGGATACATTGGTACAGATCGGAGAATGTGCAGGACACTTTATTACAGACGGAATACTCGACACACTACGCATGCTTCGCCCGCCGGCTATCGAGACCAGCTGTGTTGCTCGATGCATCTGGCCGGTAAAGGGACATCATCAGCGGGGAACGTTGAACGAATGTGTCGGTGGAAATTAAAGGAAATATCCCTTTAATGATTCCATGGTAAACCAGAGTTATTGCATACGTTATGTTTTCCAGCTTCTTTTCATTTATTGTGCATGCTACCTTATATTTACCAGTTGTTATTTTACCTTAATACAATTGAGATATGTCATGCATGAGATTGGTACCATAGGATTTAACCAAAATCTAAATGTAGCTATCAGCAACATTGGTTTGCATTAAGCTAGCCGTAAACCCACTTTAGCTGCTAGTGTTAGCAAACGCTAGCTAGTCTGAGAACAGTCTGTTAACATGAATATTTGCAAGCCTCCAAGTTTGGTAGCAAATATATGCATGATTCCATGGTAAACCCCCATTTGGCCGCTACATTCTCAGTGTTAGCAAACGCTAGCTAGTCTGTTAACATGAATATTTGCAAGTCTCCAAGCACAGATATCACACTTTAAATCCTACCTGTTGCCTTTCACCATCCACTTATTTAACTACTGTCCATCCCTTGACATGCCATCTTGTTTTCCCTATTTCTTTTTCTATTTTTAGCCCCCAACAGCTTTTTTGTTTATCCATCTTTTTCCATAGATGACAACTCACTACTCGTACGCTCGTACCTGCTCGCTCAGCGCTCCTGGCGCCCCCCCCCAGCATGCGGCCCCAGGCACTAGGTCCCATTCACAATAAATAGCAGCCTATAACTGTCTCAGTTTCTGTGTGTGTGTGTGTGTGTCAGTGTCAAAGGCTGGGTGTAGTTTCAAATGTTTCATACTAGTATGAGTATGTTACCTAAAAATATAAACATGTTTTTCTACAAATAACTTTTTTTCCATGGCGTTCAGGTGGCTGAGTGGTTAAAGTTACCACATAATCCCCAGTTCATTTCCGGCCAGAGACCTTTTTTGCACATCATCTCCTTCTCTCTCTATTAAGCATCCTGTGACAGCCAACAAGGCCTTTAAAAACACTGCTATAACCCACCTGTAATTAAAACTATGTTGGACTGTTCACCAGCTGGCAGAGGGCAGGAGAGAGAGGTAACTGAGCAAGAGAGACTTACTCAATTATTATTTTTCACCAAAAGCAGAGTAGAGCATGGCAGGATAAAACCTAACACCGTTTATCAATAGGTGCCATTGTATTTTCACCCCACTCTAATATCCTATCCAGGAGTGGCCTAGCTTGTCAGAGTGTGTACGCAGCAAGGCTTCAACCCTGCAGCTATGGGATTAGCCCCGCTGCTGGGTGGTCCTCCTCCTACTGATCTCAGAACAGCATTGCAGTTTACTGCACGCTCATTTTAGGTGACGGATTATGAATCAGATCAGGTCACTGAGGTCTCTAGTGTTACTGCTTGTACTCAGTGGCCAACATTTGAAAGCTGCGGTTGTATTATTCCGTGGTCAGACCAGAAGTGGCAAGGTTGAAATTTACTTGCTTGCTGTGGCAAACAGTGGGCGGGACAGGAAATAGTGTGGGCAGGGTTACAAGCACAAGCTAGCCAGCTAACATTAGTGTAAGATGAGATTTATTTTTTAAAGTTCAGAATGATGCATGTTTTTATCAAACTTTTTATTGACCCTGTCATGGTACTCACAGCTGTCTAGATGGTGCTCATTTATCATTCCCCATACAGTTATGCAAACAAGAAAAGGCAAACTGCCATATAAATGAAAGGTCAGTCTGACCTCTCTTTCTGAAATTGCCTGGATATTGATAAGGTGAGATCAATCCACAAGAGGAAGTAAATGATTTGTTTGGGGAGTGTATTTGGTGTGACTGCAACTTTAGTCAGCTACCAGGTGGAACAAAACAGCTGGGAAGGTGAGGCAAGGTGTTGCTGGCATTAGCAAACCTTCTGGATGAATAAAAGGTTAGAAAAAAAGACAAAGAAAGGTTTGGGATGTTTGTGACGAGTATGTGATGTTACATAGAAATCACAGGCAGTTAGTAGCTCAAAGTCATGGCCATTAGTCATTTAGTCATGTGCATAGACATTGTTTCTCTTGCTTGGCTTCCTACTTTGTCTTCCATCCTTGAACTCATCAGTCTTGAGTGGTTAAGCTGGTTGTAATGAGGACAGAGCACTGGTTGGCATTTCACACACACACACACACACACACACACACACACACACACACACACACACACACACACACACACACACACACACACACACACACACACACACACACAGACCCAGCACATGTTCTCCATAAAAGAAATCCCAAAGACAGACAGGTAGTGTGACAGGAGTAAAGCTGTCCGAGGCCTGGCTTCCTCCCCATCTGAAGAGATGGAAGCAGAGGACAATGTAAACACTCTGTCACACACATAAACAAGACCCCGCTCAGGTTTCACTGCACAGTTAGATGAAATTCACCCTCTCTTTTATAGAGAAAGTATTTGTGTAATTTGTTTACATGAGATCCTATAACCCTAATAGGGAAATGGCTTTTTCGCCATCACACTACACCTGAGTTCAATTTCACTAGCTCTCTCACAGACAGATCGTAAAGATGGCATACCAGAGAGGACGCAATCTGTCTTTCTCTTCTGCGACTCAATTTAATTTCTCAGCCTTCCGCTCTCTCAGTCACATTCTTTCTGTCTACCCCCTCTCTCTCTTTCCTTTTTCTCTCTCTCTGCTTTTATCTCTCCCTTTGAACGATGGCTGTGCAGTGTAATTATTCAACAAATACTCAATAACAGGTGAGTCAGAGCAGTGTTGAGGTAATTTTTTATGTGAAGTTACATGATTATATAAATACATTGGTTTCATTAATAGGATGTTTTTGCGACTGAAAATATAAGATTGAAGTTACTTGAATTATTTGTTTGCATTCTCTTCAGATATACTGTATTTTAAAAGGAGAATTTGTGAACAGGCACCAAAATGTGCCACATACCTCTTAGCTGTGAAACATAGCACCTAATTATCAAGCGCTCTTGACCAATAAAGCTTGTGTGCTGGCACGGAAACACGTGTGTGTGTGTGTGTGTGTGTGTGTGTGTGTGTGTGTGTGTGTGTGTGTGTGTGTGTGTGTGTGTGTGTGTGTGTGTGTGTGTGTGTGTGTGTGTGTGTGTGTGTGTGTGTGTGTGTGTGTGCAGAATATACATATATTTGAGTTAACACAAAGGAAAAACAAAAAATCACTTTGGGAATGAAATCCAAACAATCACTGCTCAGTAAAACCTATATATACAGTATTCATTTTTATATGCTAATGACATTCCCAGGCCAACTATACTGACACATTCACACACAGCACCCACACATGTGTTCATCCATGGCCAGCTTCAACCTTCTTCTACTCCAGCAAGACACCATGTGTTTAGCAGCACCAAAAACAATGGCTTAGCAGAACCTCCTGCACCGCAGTGTACATGAACTGAAGTGCAGGCCAGAGAACAAGACCCAAACATGTGTTTGCTTTGTTTTTGCCTTCTAATTACATATGCACAGAGTTATTTCTCTCACACAGTGTGTGTGTGTGTGTGTGTGTGTGTGTGTGTGTGTGTGTGTGTGTGTGTGTGTGTGTGTGTGTGTGTGTGTGTGTGTGTGTGTGTGTGTTCTGAAAGTGTGTGTGTCTGTTTCCTCGTTGTAACGCAATGCTTTGTGTCTGGAACTGGTGTGTCTCCCAGCAGGCATTCCATTCAGACTAACTCTGTTTGCTTAGGTAATAACTAGGCTTAGCCATAATTTGTTTGTGTGTGTGTGTGTGTGTGTGTGTGTGTGTGTGTGTGTGTGTGTGTGTGTGTGTGTGTGTGTGTGTGTGTGTGTGTGTGTGTGTGTGTGTGTGTGTGTGTGCGCGCACATCCACGATCAAAGGAATAACTCCCTTGGAGTTTTACACATTTGCACGTAAAGAGCTGTCCGTTTGAATTTAGAAACAACCCATTCACAAATACATGTTCTTGCATCTCTCTTTTATCCCCATTTCAGTTTGCTCCTTCAAAATGGCACAAGAACAACTTTGGCTGTTAAAAAGGCTTTGAAAATGATTGCCTCTGTGCACCAATTAGTTCAAATACAGAGGTTATTATCATTTTCATACTGATAGGCCTCATTGGTCTTGTGGGAGGGTGTACACACATAGACACATATACACACACCACCTACTAAGAGCATATTTCCCCTCAATACAACAGGTCAACAGGGGCAGATAATTGCCAGATCATCAAAGGGGGTTTCCAGATCTGAGTTGTTGCTGCCAACTAGGGAGTCCAGCACCACACAAACTGAGACAACAGGCCAAAGGTTTTATCAGTGATGTGATGTCAGTTGTTATCTTAGCTCAGTCAGGCCTACCTCTGCCTCATCCTACCACTGCACACACACACACACACACACACACACACACACACACCACACCACACCACACCACACCACACACCACACACACACACACACACACACACACACACACACACACACACACATACATACACACACACATACACACACATACATACATACATACATACACACACACACACACACACACACACACACACACACACGCGCACACACACACACATAGACAAGAAGTTCAGAATTTTGAGTTTTCAAACAGTTCCATAAGGTTAAGACCAGTAACTTTTTGTATGCGTGCATGCATGAGGTCTACCTTTGTTTGTGTGTGTGTGTGTGTGTGTGTGTGTGTGTGTGTGTGTGTGTGTGTGTGTGTGTGTGTGTGTGTGTGTGTGTGTGTGTGTGTGAATTGAGGCAACATACCGTGACTATATCATGGAAAAGCAGAAACATTATTAACAACTGGTGAAAGATGTTTTGTGGACATTTCTCGGATTCCCTTTCGGTGGAAAGAAAAATGGGGAGAGATGAGAGGGAGAGAGGAGAGATGAGAAGAAAAAGGGGGAGTCAACAGAATAATGAATAGCTATAGATATGTATGTGGGTTTCAAACTGCGTTGCTGTTCAGTGATCAGTGTAAGCCTCCTTGTAGTCATTCTCATTGCTTTGTGGCAGTTTTGAATTTCTAAACACAGGAAGTGTTGCTTGATTTCCTCTTTGTGTTTTCGGTGCATGTGTGTCTTTCCCTCTTTATCTCTCATTCTCTGTTACTCTCGCTCCTTGTCCCCTTTCTCTCTCACATTCTCACACACATATACAGATGTGGGATAGTTGTTTGCTTTTTTTTCCAAGCAAAAATGCTTTCTTCTCTTTGTGATCTGCTTTGGTGTTACCTGACAAGTGTGTGTGTGGAGAGAGTGAGCAAGTGCTAAACCCAGCTCCTTGCCTGAGTGCTGCTGCAAAGACCCAGGTTGACAGAGAGGATTGAAAATGTCATCCCAGGGATTAAGCACAATGAGCAAGATTGACAGACAAGACAACATTGTACACTTGCACAGACACATACACACACATACGCTCTAAACATACACACAGAAATGTACACAAGCAATTATAGAAAGGTGTATCAAAGTGCTGGGATAAGCCCCATGTTTAAATGTGTGTGAGCATGCCATTCCATCTTTGCCTGCACGCCTTTACACGGAGGGAACAGGGATTATCCTCCTTACTTTCACTGTCTTTTTTTTTTTTTTTTTTTTTAGGTCTCTTTCCCACTCCCAATCTCTTTGTCCTCTCTCTTTCCTGTTTCTCATTTGTGTGTTTGTTAGTGTGTGAATGTTATGCATACCAAGAGTAGAGACCAAGTTTATGAACTGTCTTTGAGCCAGGATTGCGCTCTCTGGTGTCACTCTTTTGGGTTGCTGGGCTCTCCTAAAGATGTTAAGACACATTACGCTTGTTGGGTAGATTGCAGTAACATTCTGGTGTCACCAATAATTGGACCATGTTGAATCGAGTCTGAGCCAGCTGGTGTTGGTAATCGGGAAGATAAAATCAGAAAGCACGTGGTTTACCTACTTATCAGATCGCTGCTCGTAATTCTCATGAGGATTATTTACAGTTTTAGATTTTTATGAGCTGTTGACATTACGTAACAGAAGAAATAATCGTAATTTTAAATTGGTTGAAAAAACCTAGCATTTTTTCAGTCTCACCCATTTACCTGTTTGTCAAGGTTGGGTCTGCAATCCATGTGTGCCACAGAATTTCAAAGGACCTTTTTTCGTCAGAAGAGCTTGTCCATTTTTAATCTGTAATTGCCAAGTGGCAGCTCACAATTGCTGTCCAATCAGATTGCAGCTGATAAGTGTGGCATGTAGCAGTTAGCTTGGCACCCGTCCGGCCCTCCTGGCCTAGGTGCAGGCTTGTCGGCGCAGTGTTCACTTGAGGCTTTGCACGATTCTTAGAGGGGGATGATCAGCTTTCATCTTATCACTCTGCACAGTGACACAGGCTTCAAAGAGAGCGGGTCATTTTTACTGGCACTGCTGTGTGTGTGTGTGTGTGTGTGTGTGTGTGTGTGTGTGTGTGTGTGTGTGTGTGTGTGTGTGTGTGTGTGTGTGTGTGTGTGTGTGTGTGTGTGTGTGTGTGTGTGTGTGAGACGCTCATGTGTGTGTGTGTGAGCTATCGACACATTCCCAGAACGCTGTTCCAGGCTCTAGGACTGTGTTTAATGAAGTCAAGGGCATGGCTTCAAAGAGCTGCAATCCAATCTGCATGTGCAGAAGTATACACACACACACACACACACACACACACACACACACACACACACAAACACACACACACACACACTCATGCACACACAACATACATACACAATTCTGCTGGTTGGAACAAATGTAAGAGTTTGAGTTCATAATCTCTCAGCCTGGTTTTGTAATTTGGCAGCATGCTTCTTAACCTTAATTATATGACTGACAGAGATTGATGGATAGTCAAGAATGTGGAACGTGTGTGAGAGGGAGATAATGATCAAAACACACAGCATTAAAATAACCTCAAAGATGTAACAAAACATTGTACTAGTTCACCTGTCTTTGAGCTCAGAGGCTCACTTGTCCCTACTGAAGCTACTTCTCTTCTTTTTAAGGATTGTGTGTGTGTGTGTGTGTGTGTGTGTGTGTGTGTGTGTGTGTGTGTGTGTGTGTGTGTGTGTGTGTGTGTGTGTTAATGCATGTCTCTTTGTCATGATATACTCTGGCTGAGGCAGCACACAGATATTGAAGATGACATGTGCAAAGCTGGAAGAATGATGGAACTTCAGAGCTAATGGGCAAATTGTGGGAACTGAATTACACAAAGCTCAGAGCTGGAGTGAACCTCATTCCACATAATATTACTGTCATTTGTAACAGTCGCCTCACACTCAGTAGATTATTGCTGTCAGCTGAAGAATTTCCAAAAGGCACATTTCCAGGATAAAAGATACAATATAAATAAAAGTCAAATGTTTAGATTGTTGCACTGATTTTTAACCTTTTGCAATAACGCAAATGTCTTGAGGACCCTCGAACCATTTGTTGGAAACCCATCATGCTTTAAGGTTTGCGAGTGTGCATATGTTTGAGTTTGGACGTGTGTGTGTGTGTGTGTGTGTGTGTGTGTGTGTGTGTGTGTGTGTGTGTGTGTGTGTGTGTGTGTGTGTGTGTGTGTTTGCACACATGCGGAACTGTGTCTCTGGTGCCTTTGAGGTGTGTTAAGGTGTGTTTCTCTCTTTGATGTTTGGCATTGGATTTATAAAAGGGTTGGTTTTAGAGGCATGCATTTTTTTCAAGGTGTTGCTGCCTGTGTGTATCTGTGTGTGTCGGCCAGCAGAGTGGATGTGGTTCACCTTGCGCTGGCCACCTGTAAGCCATCAACAGAAATTAGCCTCTTTATTCTTGATGGCTTGCAGAATAGAGAAGGAAGGGGCAGTGAGAATATAGTAGAAGGGCTGTTGGTGGTGTTTTTTTTAGAGGTGTGCGTGTGCGTGTGTGTGTGTGTGTGTGCGTGCGTGCGTGTGTGTGTGTGTGTGTGTGTGTGTGTGTGTGTGTGTGTGTGCGTGCGTGCGTGCGTGCGTGCATCCGTGCGTGCGTGCGTGTGTGTGTGTGTGTGTGTGCGCGCGTGCGTGCATCCGTGCGTGCGTGCGTGTGGTGGTGGAGGATATTTGAAGAGACCATTTTAAAAACTGCACTCACATAAGACAGCGAAGGGGAGACTAGGTATATATACCATACAATGGAACCATTTGTTTCTCATTTGTTTTCACTGTTTGGGGATCTGTGTGTGTGTGTGTGTGTGTGTGTGTGTGTGTGTGTGTGTGTGTGTGTGTGTGTGTGTGTGTGTGCATACTGTATGTGTGTGTTATTTAGCTCCGGCATGACAACTTGGACTCATTACACTCAGTAAACAAATAAGTCATTAATACCAGCCTGCAGGCTTCACACAAACAAATACAAATCTATAGTACATGTGCTCACTCCTGGAAACACCAACAGCCACACCCATTTCCATTATGTCCGAGGCTCCTATTGGCTGTGGGATTTGGGACTAGCGAGATTAATGATGTGGTCCTTGTGTTCCTGCTTCCTGTTTTTTGCTGGAGGACTTCCTGTGGCTGAGTCATGTGGTCCTGATTACAGTACACATCTAAGACCCCTGAAGCAAGGCAGTTTTGCTCTGACACACACACACACACACACACACACACACACACACACACACACACACACACACAATAGATATAGAATAACCAGTGCCCCTTTCGTCAGATATGTGATATTATTGACCAGGAGCACTGGAAATACTGAGCATCTGTGTTTACTTCTCCTTTCTTTTCTCTTTAAGTTTCTTTGTCTGTTTCTGTTTTTTCTGCCTCCTTGTTCTGTGCCAGGTTGTTTGGTGTGATGAGGGGATGACTGGTCCTGTTGTATTCTATTTACTGCCCTGCAGCCCAGCCCTGGCACCAGACCTCACAGCTGGGCTATTGATCAAGCGGGTTGGTTAGCTCTGAAGGGAGAACTGCACAAACAGTGACTTTTTCAAGTGTAAAATCAATACAGGTTAGCTAGTGTAACCAAGGAAACAAACTTTCTTTGCCTATGGATTTCTGTTGAGATCCAGCTGTAACAGAAGATCAGACCAGTGGTTTTGCATGTTCCATACTAGAAACTACAAGGGACATTCATTTTTTACATCTATGCCAATCATTTTGCCAAAAATATCATAAGATATACATTGCTACTGTCCAGGCAGCCAGCATTGCTTTCCATCCATTGACAGTACTTGAATGCTCTGAGATGTTAGTGTTGGTTGCCGAGCAACAATGTTTTAATCAATCAACATGTATAGCCCTTTACAGCAACCAGTAGGTATGCAAAGTGCTTTACATCAAAGAACAAGAATGAAACATAACCTACAGTAAAAAATCAGAAAAGGTTAAATAAAAGCAGACAAAAGAATGAAAATTCCAGCCAATTTTTACGTTAATCTTGATCGCTGTAGGGCCCTGTTCATGTTGCACAGACATTTTAATTGCATTTTGTGTCTGTTAAGAGGCACAA
>CM042318.1:20106592-20254092 GCA_023566125.1 Zingel zingel | reverse complement strand
TAAGTGGACTGAGAAGGCTGTCACCTGTCATTACAGCAAACTGGAGGAGAGATGTGGGGTATGCCAGTTAAACAGAACCACTCAAAGATGTGTGGTAATGTGAGTGATGGTTGAAAGTCACAGTCTGTGACCTGAGAAAGCTCCTACTAAACATCAGCACATGACCTTGCTTGGGAGGCCTGAATTCTTTCAGCCTTAAGCCGATACTATTCCCAGCACCACCCAGAAAAAATAGAGTTTCCACACACACTTCACTAAATCACTTTTTCACAGGTAATTTTAGTGCACACTATCGGCGTATATTTTTTTGTCCTATTATCAATAAGATGAGTTTTAGTTATCTGGGTTAAATGGACCAGAGTTGAAAGTGATCCTCAATTTAGCAAGCACATCAATATTCCACATCACAGACTTTTTCAAACAGAGTGAGGACAGGTTTACATATATTACAGTCTCAGCTCCGCTTTATATCATCCTCGAATATCATAGCAAAGACTTTTTGTCTAGCCAGTGCATCATAACCTGTTGCATTAATCCCACAGCAAGACTAAATGTTAAGAGCAAGCCTTAGCACTGTCAGCGTGGATGGCTCTATCAGCGCTTATTTAATGGCTACAGTGTGTCTCGGCAGTAAATATCACAAAACTATGAGTCACTTTGTCAAAACTAATGAATCAAAAATAAATGATTATTTACTCTCTATTTGTACACTGAGCCAAACCTCTGTCACTTTCTACGATGCTGGTTTATGATCTGCAGTAACTCCCTTTTTAAATTTAACTGGCAGGGCCTTTCCACAATGTCGTACAGAGCTCTCCAAAAGGTTGTTAAAGGTTCAAGATGGCTACACAAGGAGTGTCACTTTTAGTCAGAGTGACAAATTTACATGTTTAGGGGTTTAGCCCTCCAGAGGCCTTTTATAGTTCAGAGAAGTCTCAGGAATCATAAGTGGCCCAGATATCTTCACTGTTTTCACTTAAATGTGTGTGTTCTGGCCCCCCTCTCCTCTCTGGCATGGGCACACCACAGCCTGTTGTACCTACAAACACATATACACAAAAACTCTGACATAGCAAACATTCACTGAACAAATGAATGGACACATAGCTAATGTTTTATTTACTCTCTATTTTTTTACTACATGCATGCTACCTGCAGTTCCTCTCACCCCTGTGAAAGTATTGCTCGGAATTGGCAACTTTAAAAGTAGCTGTTTGGCATCTTTTTTAAGTGTTTCTTCACCCATTTTCTCTCACACACTGACACACAGGTCAGACTGAGGTAGAGATCACTAGCAGACCACCAGGCATTGTGAAAGCCTCCCTATTTATCCACAGCGTATATCCTATGTGTCTCATGTCCTGGGGCTATACTGACCCCAAGAGCACCAAACAGACTTGGCCAACAACATGATTGGCTCTTCCTGAGACCGGACTTAAATAGTACTAAGCACCACAGTGCAGCTGTGCTAGCACAAACACATTCACTCCACTTGACATCAACCTCACTTTTGTCAGTCTGTCTCAGATCCTGCTTGTAGACATATTTAGCGTTTGGTTGAATAAAGTAGTAAAATAGGCCATTGCCCATCCATGATGTGCAAGAAAGAGGCACACAAATACTAAAGAGAGAATAAACCACAAAACAAAATCAGTTAACCCCTCATCCAAGTGGGATGGATGTATAAATGAACACATTGTTAACATTGGATGGGCAGGGGCTCTAATATTTGATGAACAAGCACAGATCTTTGCTGACTGTGTAAATCTATGTCTACCTCAAATACTTGTAGCCACTGAATAGACATTATTATCAGATTTTGTTGACACAAGTGTCCCGCACACACACATACATAGTCATGCACAAACACGCACAGGTCTACGTGCCGGCGCAGATATGCACACCAACACACACCTATGTAAAGGTGAGCCTGTTTTTCCTTCAGAGCAGATTGAGATCTGAAGGATCACATTTATTTGCTTAACTGGTTCAAGTGATCCTAAATAGATCTGAGATGACCAAACCAAACCATTTGAAATCCAAAGCTCCAGTTTCATTGTATCTGTGCCCATTTATAGCAAACACACACACACACACACACACACACACACACACACACACACATAATTTACTCCTTAGTCTCCTTACACATTAGGCTCATGACCAAAAGGATAACGCTCACTAATCATCCCAGTCTTTCACCACTCAGGCAGGAATTTATAAAATGTGTTTTTTTGTTGTCTCTATTCTGCCAAATTTGTGTGTTCAATCTTAGCTTTTAGGAATCAGTTTAATACTGCACAAACAGAACAGAGAAAAGATGCTTCTATGTCTCCTGCTTGATATGGTGGAAGGGCAAATCAGTTAAGTGAGGGAACTGAACTATGGACAATAAAGAACAGATGGGGAAACGGAGTCTGTGGGCAGAGGGAGGGAGAGGAAGTGAGTTGGGTCAGTAGTGAGGACTGATGGGTCAGTGGAGTTGGTCTCATCTTGAGAAGACATCAAGAGGAGGGTGGAGCATTAATAGCACCCGAGAAAACGATGGACGGGTGACTGCTTGTATAAGCGGGCAGTATTTTTGTAAAATGTGCACACACACAAATATAATATGAAAAGGAAGTAAGGAAGGTAGTAGAGAAGAAACACTTTTATTGAATAAATATATGTTTCTGTAACATTGTGTTTGTGCGGTGTGGACCTTTCACCAGTTGTCTGGCTCTCTGTCCTTTTCTTTCTTATAGGAATAAAGTCTTCACGCCAACCCACACTGTATCTCCGGCATGGAAACTTCCCTCCCTTATAAAACAAAAATATGAATGTCCGTCATGTTTTTTTCCCCCACATTTTTGTGTATAGACTCATTCAATGCCCAAAGAGCAAAGAAAGCACGAGAGAAGAATTTGTTGTATACACATGTGACACTATAAACTTGTTTCTGTAAGCGTAGCGACTGCACACACATTTCAGGGTACTGGGTCAAACCTTCAAAGCAAAATGAATGCCACCATGCACCCACACCCCCCACACCAGGCCCTCCCTCCTCCCTCCCCTACCCGCACAAGAGTGCGCCATAGCTTGACTTGCATCCACTCTGGTTTTTGCGAATGGGGGTGAGAGGCTGTTACCGTGTCAGTCGGCATGGCCTCTTATCGAACCATCAGACTACCCTCAGATTCTCTTTCCAGATGGAGGTGAGATAGGGCCTCAGAGGCCCGGACCCCTGCAGACACTGAGAGCATGGAGGCCTCCCCTGATCTCCTACCTGATGGAGGTGCTTTAATGTGGGCTCAGGTTTCACTTGTCTCCCCTGCCTGGCTGGGCCTGTGCTGGTGTCAGGATGCAGCATTCAGGGCTCTTCGGCCTGGATTCTGATGGGCCGCCACTGCTCCAGGTCAAGGTGTTGTTATGGGACGCAAGCTTACCAGGGTCCTTGTCTGAGCTTTTCTTACTAGGAAAAATAGGTGCCATGATGGGTTGTATACACAGTTATACAGGCAGACTTTAATACACATGCAGCTGGCCCACAGTAGAGCTCTTGACATTTCTCCCAATAACATAAACACTGCCACTCATACTGTGCTCAGAGCGAGAGAGAGGAAAAAAGAAAGAATCCTGTGATAAGGCCAACAAAAAAAAAAAAGCTTGACGATGTAAATGAGTGAGATTAGTCAGAGAGGAACTTCTAAGCGCTAAGAGAGACAGATCAAGAGAGACATAGTGGGGGTGGGAGGAGAGAGGAATTTGGGAGCAGAAAGAATTCCATGCACCTTTTATTGTTGCGCAAACCTGTATTTTAGACCTGCATGAACATTTTGCACTTTTATGAACATAGTTTCTTTTTCGCCCCAAGTGATAAATGAATATTTGAAGATGTCCCGCCGAAAACACTTTTTCAACCTCCCTTTCTGATGCTTGTGCCTTTTGTATTTGCGTACATGTATTTCAACATTCATGCACATGTACTGCTTTTTTACCCAAGCGTGTGTGTGTGTGTGTGTGTGTGTGTGTGTGTGTGTGTGTGTGTGTGTGTGTGTGTGTGTGTGTGTGTGTGTGTGTGTGTGTGTGTGTGTGTGTGTGTGTGTGCGTGCGTGTGTGCGCGCGCGTGCGTGCGCGCGCACAGGTGTGCTTGTGTCTGTGTGTGCAAAATATGTCAGGACAACCTCCACATTCGAAGTAGGTACTGCAGATTCCACCCGTATCATTTGTACATTGGCACCTTGGCTCGACTCGGGGAAACTCATCACCATTCCACAGAGAGCCCTCCATCATTCCTCACAGGATTAGAGACAAAACGAGGGAGAGGGAGAGAGTTCAAGGGAGGGATTGCTCCTTTACTTTTTGTTGCTGGCACAGTCATTACTATAATTTAGCTGAATTAATAGAAGTTTTAAAATTGCTACTAGTGCCCCCCTCTGTCTTTCTCCATCTTTGTTTCTGTTCATTTCAAACCAGATGTCAATTTAAGGAGGCACAAGGAGACAACGCACGCTATTGAAGCAGTGTTTGAACGTGTAGAAAGCTCAGAAATTGCACATGTGAAGCATGCACAATGTCTGACTCTCTCTGTGAGAGTTTAATTAGTTTGATACATGAGATTTTCTTTTTTCATCAACAGTCAACTCCACCTAGTGGTGTTTGTACTGAACAGATTTCTGGCTGCAGCATGGAATGAACTGTAATGAGGGAAACGTTACACCAGCAATTGTTTATCTGCACAGTCAGATTGCTGGAAAAGGGAGGATCAATACTAAGGTTTTTAATATATATCCCACAAAAGCTGCAAAATGCCGCCTCTGAGATCTGGATCAGTGCTTTTGTGGCATAGGCTGTCTATTGCTTGAGAGCAGTTGTAGACTGTGTTAGTAGGTCTCCTCAGCACCTCTTGGCCTGGCATCTGTGAGGCTTGCTCACACTTGCTTTCACCCAGCATGTGTTTGCTCATATGAAGGAAATTATGTAATTAGCCTGTAAGGGATTGTTTTCTTTCGCTCTTTACCCTCCCGCTCTCTGTCTTTCTTTCCCTCCCTCTTCTTTTTTGCACTCACTCTCTCTCTCTTTCTAGTCCTTTGAAAGCAGGAGATGATTAATCCGAGCCACACCCTAGCTCACCTCCTGCATTAATTGCCAGGGACCATCCGTGGAAGAAAATGAGTGCTTACCATACAGATCTTAACTGAAGAACATCTTTGTTTAACATCAAAGGGAGAGTTTTGAGAGGTGTGTGAGGGAGTGGAGATGGACGATTTGGGCGTGCAGGGGGTTGTGTCGGGCTGGTTGTGTGCTGTGAGATGGGTGCAGGGGTACACACGGGCAGCATCAGGGGGAGGAAAACCTGGCATTTTGCTCTCTAATTCCAGCCGGCCTGGAGGCCTGGAGCGCTAAGAAGGGCCTCACTGTTGCTCTCTGGATCAGCCAGGTATTGCTTACATAAAAAGCAAGTGAAAACAGCTGTAGGGATAATTAGCTTGATTCTCCATTACATGCCATGAGGGCCAATAACTAAAAAATGGAGTTTTGTTTGGGTTAGAGCTACAGTCCCAACCAGGAGGAAGTTGTAAAACTCAGGCAGGAAAAAAAGAAAGAGAGAGGGAAAAAACTAGAAATGTACGGAAGAAAGGGCGAGCTCTTGAAGCAATTGTTGCCGAGGAGATGTTCTCTCTTCCTGGGGTGGCTTGATGTAGGCCATATTTTTTAAGGATTCTAAAGGGCTGTGGTTTCAAAATGACTGAATGGGCATATGCACATAGATTCTTTTTTTTACCCATCTAATTTATTCTTAGCTCATCGGAATGTGTCACGTCAGATCAATTAATTGGAACTGGACCAAATTCTAAGTGTTTTTTTAAGTGTTTGCATTTGCTGTAATGGATTACTTTAGACACTGCCTTGCAGTGGGGCAATATAGATGATTTTGATTTCTTTTGTCTTACCATTCATTAGCAGGTTGAATCACCATTGCACCATGGGCAGCTTTCAATAAATCAGACATGATAAGAGCAGTGAAGGCATTTTCCAAACTGATTCTCTTCTGATGTAATCTTTCCCAAGGTTAAATAGGCCATCCTATCAGAATAATGATGTCATAGTCATGTATTCATATACAAGTATCTCAACAAACAAACAAAAACATTTTAACATTGTAATTTCCCCTTGCGGGATTAAAAAATAAAGTATACATTATTATTATTAAAAAGAAATATGTAGACAGAACCATGAGATGTCACTTCTCTCAGTAAGGTGTGTGTGTGTGTGTGTGTGTGGGGGGGGGGGGGGGGGGGGGGGAGTAACGGGCAGTTTATATCAGTAGCACTTAAAGACAAGAAGGGTTTCAGCCGCTCACATCCAGACTCGCAGGCTTGACACGCAACCCTTAGGACAAAAGATAGACAGACAGACTAGTATAAGTGTTTGGGGGAAATACAGGTAGACTAACAACATAAAACCTTACAGCTTCATTTGTATTACCCATCAACTTACAAGGACTTTGACCTGATATGTTGTGTATGTACATACACAATACTGGTCACAAAATGAACATTGTTTAAATTAACACAGGGGTGCCAGGCAAAATAAATGGATTTTCATCTCAACTACACCTGTTTCTGCAGAGGGCATTTGCAAGTTCTGATAAGTCAATAATTGTCCTGTCTATAGACGCAGGATAAGGCAGTATTCATTTGAGAAAGGGTTCACCCTGTTTGATCCCAACATCAAGCACACACACAGAAGAGGAGTGGGGAGGAGGATAAGGATTAGGCAGGGAGTGGAAGATAGGAATGGCTGATTTTAGTTAGAGGGAGATGATGGCTGAGTGCTTTAAGAGAGAGAGAGAGAGGGACATTATATTTAGCTATTTAAATGTATGCATTGGTATGGCATAACGGACCCAATTGTGATCTAAAATCAACCTCAAAAGAGAGACAGAAATATGTATGTCCATATGCCTTTGAATAAAGCCATTAGCAAATGTGCCCCTCACTAAACCTCTTTAAGTGAAGTGGCTCAATATGATAATTGGAGGGTTGTATCTGATCCGTTGAAGTGAGTGTCAAGTGTTAATGTTTTAGTTTTATCAGTAGCCTTTCCTGTGAGGATTCAGGTCACGGTTTGGATATTACAGTGCAATTCATCACATTCCTACCCATATGCAGGCAAACTGCTGCACATCACCAGTGTCCATTTGATAAATGGAATCTCCATGTGTGTTTACCACTTTGTGACAAATGTGCATTCAGCTGTTTTCAATCATATTCTACTTATTTTTCAAATTTTATCTAACTTTTATCTGAAAAAAAAAAACAGAAACAATGGCAAGTGCTACCTCGCCCAGCTGAAATGTAACCAGATAAAACAAGAACTTACTTCAGTGCAGTAAATGTGTAGCTGGCTTTCTTGCTGCCTTTAGCAGCTGATAATGCAGAAAATTGTGGACAATGGCCTTTGGGCTTAAAAGGCTTTAAGCAGCCTGTCAGAGCCATTTGAGCTCACTACATTATCCAGGGCATGGTTGTAGCTTTTCTGGCTGATATAATATGCTTTGCTTAGTCACATGTTTCTAAGGCGGCCATAATCACGTCTACAAATGCAGAACTCAGGAACATAAAATTCCATAACACTCTGTCACAACATGCTGACATGTAAAATAATCATAGGCCGATAAGCATACACACATTCATGACCACATAGCGACACACACTTCCTCATTAACAACACGAACACAGGCGTCACACGTGAGTTTGTGTAGTGAATGCGTCTGTTGTGTGGAAGTAGTGAGGTGTTGACAGAGAAGAAAGAGGAGCGGTCTTCAAACACATCCACAGCCAGGTCGTGCTCTCCATTATGCCCTGCCGGGGGCCATATTTGTTGATTCTCTGGCCCCCAAATCATTAATTTAAGTGCAGACGACGGCGAAGAAACCCGAGAATGGCGTCCAACACACATGCACAGATTCACACACACAAGCACAAATTCACACACACAATGCGCAGACAAACATTTGGTCACACTCACACGCAAGCTGGTTGATGTGTACATACATACACACCCCGTGTTGCATAACAAATGATGGCACTTTAATTGCTGCGCATGTTTATTTACTCCTGGCTGTAATGGATGGTCCTTCTCTGCCTGGCAGCCAATCAGAGGGAGACAGGAAGAGTTTGAGCAACCCTGCAGAACTGGACACATTCCATACTATTTGACATTTCTCTTCCTGCACAACACACTAACCTAAGATCCTACCATTAAATACTGGTAATCCCCTTACATCCAAGACTTATGGGGTCTTTACGCAGATCAAATCATCTCTACCACAATAGTTTACCCAACTTTACCTGTGAACGTCTCTTCAACGTCTCCCCAACAAACAAAATTTGTATTAAAGTTCTATCATCATCCCCTCTCTGAGTGACAGATGATAACGTCTTCAGTGATTGGTAGTTATTTTTTGGCCTGTTTGCTCAGCCAATGAGGCGCCCCCAGCAAGCTAGACATACATCATTGTTTCTTTTTTTTCACAACCTAAACCTCAGGAAAGAAGTGAGTTGTTGCTGACTGCTGTGCGGTCTGAATAAGAGACACATTCCGACAGTTTTTTTTTTTTTTTTTATTAATGAGCACTTGATGTTTGGGCTGCTGCCAACTGCATTTAGAGCATTCTTAAAGAGCTCTGGAGGCTCGCCAGACAGTTACAAGCAAGAAAATGGTCAACCTTAATCTAAGAAAAAATATCTACACTGGACCTGAGTGTCTTTAGTTCTCTTTGTCCATTACCAAGCAATGTAATTGTATGATGTAACCTTTTATGAGAAATAATTAAAAAAAACTAAGATCTTTGGCTAGAAGATGCATCTTCATATCCCTGTGTGGATTATAGCATTTGTTTTTCATTCTTTGTGGTTGACCTCTCATACTGATTATTCTTTCTTCATGTTTCTTTCCACAGCTGTAGAGCCAGGCACCAAGAGATTCAAGAGCTTCAACTGCAAGCATACACACTGAACCAGCCTATACCTCCCCACCATTATCACCACCAGACATACTTATAAACATATATATATACTCCAGGACCCACTATTTCAATGGCTCGTGGACAAGCTCAGCATTCAGCCGTTCAGAAATTCTTCTATCTTATCGATGAACGTCACCTTTGCTGACAAATGCAATGGCCCACTGAGGGTGGGTAAATGACCCTCACAGAACCATCAGTCATCTCTGTGGACCTTCAAGGTATTGGCAAGCGGCCTTCATTTCCCTAGTTGTTTTCAATAGACGGGGAGCTGGATTCATTTTACAGTACTGTGGGGCTACAGAGTTCTGGCTTCACATCAACCGCACAATCACTTCACCACTGTGGACTACTGGTGTGGCTAAGCTGAGCCAGTGGAACTAGCCGTAAACCCATGCCAATCCTGGACTAGTTTATGATGGCATGATGTGTTTACTTCTTCAGCTAAATATCAGACTTTTGTAAATATAACATGGACCTCAAAATCCACAATCCACAGAGACCTTCTCAATGTACCGTGCCAAAGGAGACAGCCCTGTCTGCTGAAACAAATAACTGAAATGGGACTTCCTGAGTAAACCGTCCTAGTTACTCATTTCTTTGACTGTCTCCTACTTACTGCTGAGAGATCAACAAGGAAACAAACAAACAACAAATGTGGGCTTAAAGATGCCCCACAAAAACAGTTTAAACATCAGCTTACACCTTCTCTAAAAATCTCTTTTTAACAGGGAAGGAAACACGGCTGACCCCAAATCAGCCATCTTACTGTAAGAACAGTCTGTTTATACATTTCTCCTTGTGTTCGTTTAGCCTGCTGTGCGTTTGTTTAATGAACCAATATCATGTTCTGTTAGCTTTTCTACATCCAAAACCATTTTGAGTGCCACTCTTTTTTTTTTTGAAGTTTTAACAGCTGTATGTGACTTATTACGCTGATGAGTGATGTATTATTTTGTTGTCTATATGTTGATCCTGTGAATCTGAGTGGTGAATCTGTTAATAATTAAGTGACTTGCATTGTAAAGCACTGTGTCATTACTTTTTTCACTGTACTGGAGGTTGACGATAACATACAGTGTTATGTTTTGATTCAACGGTATAACAGTGTTTCCATTTGGCCCTTACCCAACATGTACAGTTTTTGTACAGTGTGTGTGTATGCATGTGTGTGTGGTTTCATGCTGCTCTCGTGATTGTGATGACTGTGAAAGTTTGGGGGCGGGGGTAACAGTATTCACCCTTGAATCGTTCCACAGTGTGTTGCAGTGGTCAGCTTGTTTCTTTGGTTTGAATAAAAGTTGTTTTCACAAGAACTGCAACATGTGTTTTTATCAGAAACACAATAATGTGGACATCGACATCGACAGTGTTATTGGTAAATTTGAGTACAACAATGGGTATTTTCACAAGATTAAAGTTTCACCGCCACTATGGCAACTACAACAATAGACTCTTGCGCTGCCCAAGAAAGAATTCTCCCCAGTTTTCATGGTCTACCAATTCTCTCTCCCTTCTTTTCTCTCTCATAAACTCTGCCAGATGTTGCCCAGTTTTCTTCCTAGGGGAACGTGGGGGGATGGAGGAGGGAGGGGTAGCGAGGCATGGTGAGGGATCAGAAATGTGGCTGAGCATGTTTTAAGTGCTCTTTGACGCAGTCACAGCCTCCAGCATCCACCACGGTAACATTAGCTGAGAACAGAACTCTTGCGAGATTTGCGAGCACTTCACACTCAATTCTGCCACAGGTATTCAGTCACATGAAGAGTTACATTCCTAAAGGAGATACACATTTTGTGAAAAAGTGTGACAAAATGATGGCTCTCGCAAAAGCATTATGAGCAGAGTTATATATTTATATATATATATATAAATGACTCACTTGAGGTGCTTAGAATGTAGTTTTTTATGTATAATTGTGTTTTTTGTTTTTATATGCATATTTACATTTATATTGTGCCTTCATTTAAATAAGGGTTAAAGGACTCATCAGGTCCATAGCAGACCATTAAGATTGACTTATGCTACAACAAGATCAGTATCATAAAAATGTCTGAATGGATTTCTTTTCCCCTCTCTTTCTCCTCCCTGTATCATTTGTCAAGTCATTCTTTGGGCATGCAGCCAGATATTCAGATGACTGACCCCTTCCATTCATTTTAAGCATTGTTTTACTTATTTTACTGACTGTTATTCTATCTCTATTTCCTCAATCCATATGAAATTCTGTCCAGCGCAATTGAAAATAACTTTCACCCTTGAATGCCTTCAGTGTGCACAGACTGAGAAATCCACAGTGACACACATGAAACTATTAAACACTTTGCCCTCTGACACTCCTCATCGGGTTCATTAAAAAATATCGAACTGTAAGCCGCCGGATTCTTGCAGCATGTTTTGAGATAATGTACCATAAAATAATAATTACCATAATGACCGTAATGCTCACAGGCCTTCAGGTGATGAGAGCAGCCTGTATAAGCACAAGATATGGACCTGCTTGTCTTGATTTTACTGAGTGGTAACTCGATCTGCTGCCAGTGAAAATCCTAACTATGCTCTGATATGGATAGGGTAATAGCCTTGGGTGCTTTATAAGTTTATTTTAGGTAATAGAGACGCTTGTTTTGTTACAGCCTGTTCCGCCCTTCTCTCTCTCTCTCTCTCTCTCTCTCTCTCTCTCTCTCTCTCTCTCTCTCTCTCTCTCTCTCTCTCTCTCTCTCTCTCTCTCAATTTTACCTACACTCAAATTCCTTGCTTCTTGAAAGTTGGTGACTGGAAGAAGAAAAAAAAGGGATTTTAGGAGAAATGTGATACGCATGCGCCATCTAAAGTGTTTGCGCTGTGCATCCATGCTGCAGTGTGCTAGTTGTGAGAGGAGGTGACTGAAGCAGGTGAGAGAGAGAGACAGAGAGAGAGAGAGAGAGAGAGAGAGAGAGAGAGAGAGAGAGCTAGATAGAGGGAGACAGAGAGAGAGAGAGAGAGAGGGAGACAGAGAGAGAGAGAGAGAGAGAGAGAGAGAGAGAGAGAGAGAGAGAGAGAGAGAGAGAGGAGGGAGGGATACTCTGTGATACTCGGTGATACTTTTCTGCACTTCAACACACAGACACACACATAGCCTACTGTGTGGGAGTACGACAGACTCGGGAGCCTCAGCAAAGCGGCTGTTGTTCACACGCTGTGCTCTTTTCCTCCCCCTGGCACCGTGCGCACTCGCCAAGCCGCACTGTTTGGAGATAGTCCGCGCGGAAAGTTTTTTGGAGCATACTGTCTGGAGCCGATTAATTGTGGCATCTGTTTTTTTTTTTTCTGCGAGTAGGATGATTTACTTTTTTGCATGTGAGGACTTTTAAGTCGAGCTGAGGAATTGTCAAAGTCATTTTTTGCACAGAATGGAAGGTAAAGTGACAAGTCGTTTGTGGCGAGGATCACCTTGTGGATCTTTCCGCAGGTAGAACGCGCTATGACCTGAGCGTGTGAGCGGCTGGATTTAATGTGCATCACATTATGTTTTTGATTTGACATAGTCTAGCTATATTCTGGGACAGTTTTTTTTTATTTGGAAAGCGACTGTAAAAGTAGGCCGCTTTCAATTAGAAGAGAATCGATAAAGTACATCCGACGTTTCCGCCAGTGGTATTTGGGGTTACCGTAGATGGTTGCATTTGTTGATAGTTACCGCAAAGTCACGTACTGATTCGTTAAAGGAACTGGTCATTTTCTTACACTGTCTTTGCACATTTCATACATCCCACTGCTTCCTACAAGCCCTCCAAGCGGTTTGGCGCACGGAGCGCATTCACTGATTGTGGGGCGTCCGTGTTCATCAAAACACCAAACCTGAAGAACTCTTAGCTTAAGCGTTCCGCTTTCTTCACTCCATCCAAGCACTTTCCAAGAAATCCGGATAAAACGCCGAGACTTGTCTTCGCTGCAGCGGAAAAGGAAATCTTAAATCCACCTGGCCTGCTCTTGGATTATTGGTTTGATATCGTCTGCTGAAAGTGGATTACAACTTCTAACGGGCTGTGCTCCCTGGTGAGTAGCTATAGGTCTCCTGGTTCACTCACATTTCCATGCAACCGCAGTTGATCTTAGACAGTGGAAAATGCGTGTTTCATGGGACCTTTTTGGACTAATAGGCCTACTGGTTCTTGGATGTGGACTAAAGTTCTTGACAGATGTGATGTGTAAAACATGCAATCCCCTCACTGCATCGACTGTGGCCCATATGTCAGTGTCCTGCTTGGCAAAACATGAATTCAGCAAAAATTTACCATAAATTAATTGTTTTAAAATAGTCTGCTTTTTGTGTCCATTGTTAACGGTTTCCATTTAAGATCAGGCAATGTTCTTTGTGCTGCTTCTCCTTATCAAATCCTTGTACCTGGCTCCCTCTTCTGGTTTTTCTAAACAACAGGACAGGCAGTAAAAAAAGACTCATTGTTTTGCGCTGTTGAATGCAGATAATATTTCACTCATTAGTCAGTCGATTACGGTGCCATGCAGTTTGGGAAAATCTGCTCTTTTTATTAAATGTTATTTTATTTTATTTTTTTACACAAACACATACTCCACAAAAAATCTCAAATTATTGTCATCACGCATATTATCCAAAGGATTAAAGATGCAGGTCATAGCCTACTGTAAATATAGTCACTTAGAAATAGTTCATTCATTAACCGTTGTCATAATTTGACACGTTTGGCATCCTGGTGCTTTTCCCTTCACATTTTAACAATAGGTGTTGCGAAGATTTTTCAAATGCTAATATATTTAATTGTAATACTATTTTAGATAGTTTGGCTAAAGGTTCCAGCCAGAGAAAAGACACGGGTCCAAATTTGAACTATAGGTGAAATAATTCAAGAGCATTTTTCTCATAAAAAAAAATTTAAAATTGGTAGGCTACTTTTCTTTCTCGGCTTGTAAATGTAAGGAGCGCCCGATGTTTTATCGCCGTAACGGCGGTATTCTAGTTGCTCTCTTCCTGAAATTTGCCCAATTTGATGCCACTTTTACCGACAGAAATCAGCGAGGTAGTCGTCAGTCATCCAGTGAATCTTTACTCGGGTCAAATCGTTTCAGGGGTCACGGAGCGCATGATTTACGCAGCTTGCAGTAAGGATACCAAATACAGCAATGTATAGCCATTTACGTTTTTAATAAAGTTATGTACAGCGTTGAATAGTTAGTGCACTGAAATAAATTACTTTAAGCAGTATTACGAAATATTAATTCAAAAATAAAAGTCTCGCGTCTTTGTCTGTTAAATCGAATAATTGCTGTTCTCTGCTCTGATTGGCTAAGAATCAGTTGTGAAATGTCAGCTAATTGCACGCACCTGTGGAATCATGACGGTAGTCGGCCTACATTTCCATATGAATATGCAGAATGAAATCGGTGTGTAACCCCAGCTGTTGAGTTACTCCTGATGAAGTTTCCTGCTTGGCGTAAAAATAATTGTAATCGTAGAACTTAATTATCCGTAAATTAAAATACATATTTTTTAAATCCTTCCGCTTCCTGGCGGACGTGACAACTTAAATTAGTTGTTTTAAAATCAGTTTAAAACCGCCGCCCTCTGTGGATTATTGGTTTAATTTATGTGGAAGAACTACAAGGAACATAACCTCACCAACTATTACTGAAGCAGTGCACAAACTGAAAGCACATGGTCGTGTGCGTGTGTGTGAGCGCGCGAGCGGCGCAGGGTGAGTGATGGTGCACTTGGCCTTGTCTTTAATGAGTATTAGGCAGGCCCAGGTCTCCACGACTCAACCCTGGAAAATAACGCAGCGTGACAAATTAGAGCTGCTCTGAGTCCCGAAATTCACACACGGCCCAACTGGAAGACTGGCACATCGGTTCAACTCGCAAATGTAAGGGTAATTATTTTAACTCATTTTCTGCCTACATAGCAGCCAAAATATTACCAAAGCCACGCAGTTGCTTGCAGATAATTGCATTTTTTTTTTTTTTTCATTTTTTAATTGCTTGTAGGCCGTAGTTTTCGTTAGGGAAAAAGGCTGCACAATATAACCAGGCCCAGACCATCATCCGCTGACGTGGCTCCGTTAACTACGACCCACAGTCCTTCAATACATTTCAAAATTAATTTCAATATAATTATAGACCGACATGACCGTTATTTGTCAAATTACATATGTAATTGCCATATGCATTACACTTATCAAGAAGGAAACTCAAGTCTTCTTTTTTAATTTACATGTTCTATAAATATTCCTATTAAGATGTTTTTAATTTGTATAACAATTGTGTGATCATTTCCCAAGGATGTTATGTAGCCTACATAATTGCACAACAAACCTTGTCACCAGGAATAAACATACTCAGGCCTGACACAGATGGAAATGAACCGGTATGGAATAAAAACTAAATTATGTGTTTTATTCTATATTTGAGGTATCATTTTAAGTTAACAATTTTTGCATAAAAAATGCAGTCATAACTGTTAGAATTGAGAAAATTGAGTTTTGACCCTTATGTCAGCAGTAAACATTTAGGCTAAAATATATTTAAAATAAAGCACACACACTTTCAATCAATCTGACTAGACCTCTGTCAGGCTCTCTCTGCCTTTGTGTGTCTCTTTCTCTGAGTAAAGTGAACTGTCAGGAATGTGTCTAGCTGGGGTTTCATGGTCATTGTGTCTTCTCTGGCACGTCTATCAGTCGTATGTGCTTCACACTCAAACCTGCTGCCAAATGACTGCTCTGCTGTGCGAGCATTGATGGCCTTAGGGCTCTCATCACACACACAACCACGGTGCTGTGTGCATGTAGAAGAGAGAGTTTAGTTATGAAGTCACACAGCTGAAATAATTTCCCCTGGATTCCCTTCATACATTTTGACATCACAGATATGTGTCTCTGTGTTGAGACAAACATCCAGACCAGCGGGCAGACTGACAAGCATCCTTTTTTTCTGTCCTCTCTCAGATCAGCGGCAGTATGAACCTGGGGCTGGGCTGTGTGAGTCGGCCGGTTTGCTGGCCCTTTGGCAGCGTGTTGGACTCCAGACACTGTGTCTTTGCCCTCACACTCCTCACACTCCTCATGCAGGTGGTGGTGGAGGCCAACTCATGGTGGTATGTATTCATTTTCTCTCCATTTTTTGTGTCTCAAATTTGCACGGTGTGTTTACTTGTGTCATGGCCTGTGGAGATTGTCAGCTTTCAAAAGGAAATTTCTTCTCTTCGTAGATGAGTCACATTTGTAAATAGAGTAGCAGAGCCTGAAAAGAGCCAAAGATTTAGGGTAAAAAATGTTTTTACATTTCGTTAGTGTCTATATTAGTCTGTGAGTTTAATAGTCAATTTCAGGTGTGTGTGTGTGTGTGTGTGTGTGTGTGTGTGTGTGTGTGTGTGTGTGTGTGTGTGTGTGTGTGTGTGTGTGTGTGTGTGTGTGTGTGTGTGTGTGCTATGTAAGCCTCCTCAGCTTCAGTTGCACCACATATGAAGTAACACAACATGCTGACTGTAGCACATTAGCTTTTCAGGAAGAACCTTTTTTCTCCCTTATTTTCTTTCTTCACATATAGCCAAACCAAAATTATGAATATTATAGAAAACATAGAATGCTGTGGTTTATGAGTCGGCGTCCAAATATGTGCAAACACGAACACCGTGTGTGTTGAAGTGTACATGTGTGTGTGCACAGACCTACGTCCTACTGCCATTAGAAAAGTCTATATTTGAGCATACTGCACTTAATCACACACTTAAACACAGTACTTCTTAAATGGGAAAATACTGTTTACCAGTTACCGTAGAGGCACTACTTAAGGCAAATCACAACTCTTTACATCCTGTTTTGTCTAATTGTGCACAAGTGGATAAATGTGTATCTCAACTTAAGTGCTTGTAGAAGAACATGGAGCATTTACAGTAAACCCACACTTGTGTAGGATTTTTCCATACTTCAAATGAGCAGATCAAAGCCAGCAGTGACATAATGCAGTGATCGCCTAATCATGTGAAAATAATAATTTAAACAATTATTTTGAAAAGGATTTATATAGAAACCCATTTTATTGGGATCACCTCAGTGGGCGACTACAGTAAAGTTTCAATAATGAGTTGGATTTACCAGCTGAGGACTCACACATTACCACAGACCATTTGGAAAGCTGAGTTTGGAGCAAAACTGTGTGTTTGTCTTTCAGTTTCCTCTTTGAGAGGAGACACAGGTGTGAATGATTTAGAGTGTCAGAGCCGCGGACCGTGTGTGTGTACACATTTATTTTATTTGTTCTGTGTGTACGTCCGTGTATATGTTATGTGTATTCACTCCGCGTTTCCTCGCTGCTGACTTTCCCCAGTTGATCAGGTTACACTGGGGGCTAATTGTCTTTCTCTTAGGGCTCAGGGATGGGCTGCTTTAATTATCCTGTGGCCTGGAACCATATGCTCATACTAGTGTTTCTCTCTTTGTGTGTGTGTGTCTCTGTCTCGGTCTCTCTCTCACTCACTCGTTCATTCCATTTTTATTTCTTTTTATTTCTGTTAAGTTTTGATGATGAAATGACCAGATTTCTTTTTTCTTTACCTCTTAAGGCATCAAAAAAACTTTGAAGATGAAACAGAGATGTTTAAACTCATAGATGTAATATGCAGCCTGTGATGAAGGGTCACTGACATGGCATTGGTTGGCTATAGAGGTTAACAAGTAAACAAGGTTGGCAACCTCTGCTTAAGGACACTAAATACAGAAACCATACATTTGTCAGATTTTCTTAGTTTTGCCCCTTTTACGTCATACACTCTTCTTCATTGTCCACCCTGTTCCGTGACTCTTCTTTTGCTCGCTTGTCTATGCTTCCTTGTACTGTATGTTGGCCCAAAATAGCACATGACTGTAAGTCAAGTGCATCAGTGTATAGGGTTTTACTCCATTCGATGAATAACGGCACCTAATTTCACTGATTTAACATGGCTTTAACCCTAAGAGGGAGAAACTAATCAAGCACAATCATCTGTTGATTGTGAACATTTGCAAATATTAGTGTCATAGTGGCAAATGAGTGAAAACAACTGCATTATGTGTCGCACCCCCCCCTCATTCAGGTCTCTGGCCATGAACCCTTTACTGATACCGGAGGCCTACATCATCGGTGCCCAGCCTCTGTGCAGCCAGCTGGTGGGCCTGTCGCAGGGCCAGAAGAAGCTGTGCCAGCTCTACCAGGACCACATGCAGTACATCGGTGAAGGTGCCAAGACAGGCATCAGAGAGTGCCAGTACCAGTTCAGACATCGCCGCTGGAACTGCAGCACGGTGGACAACTCCTCGGTTTTCGGACGGGTCATGCAAATAGGTAAGTAATCGGCAAAGGATCTATTTAAAAAAAAAAAACAAAACATGTATGCAGTACATATTGACTTACCGGTGTAATTTAGATTCTGTACAGTCTGACTTTCCTTTCTTCATTCTCGTGTGTGTGTGTGTGTGTGTGTGTGTGTGTGTGTGTGTGTGTGTGTGTGTGTGTGTGTGTGTGTGTGTGTGTGTGTGTGTGTGTGTGTGTGTGTGTGTGTGTGTGTGTGTGTGTGTGTGTGTGTGTGTGTGTGTGTGTGTGTGTGTGTGTGTGTGTGTGTAAACCGGGAGTCCAGTATACTTGTGGGGTCCCGACAGCTTTGTGGGGCCAAAATGCTGGACCCCAGAAGTTTAAAGGACTGTTTGAGGGTTAAGACTTGGTTATAGGATTAGGGATAGAATTAGGTTATGGTAAGGGTTAAGGTTAGGCATTTAGTTGTGATGGTTAAGATTAGGGTAAGGGGCTAGGGAATGCATTATGTCAATGACGGGTCCCCACAAAGATAGTGCCACAAATGTGTGTGTGTTTTATGTATGGGGCTGTTGATTCTCAGCAGCTGTGTGGAGGGAGTAGTTGGTGGGTGAGGTTGCTGGATAAATCACATGTGGCTTTGGCCTGCTAAACCAGCTCCCGACATGGAGCAGGAGGGAGTCAGAGAATCTGCTTTTCCCCTGATGAATGAGAAACAATCTAATCTACTTTAACACACAAACACACAGATGTACACACTGTGGAGCTGGGCTATAGCTGCCCTGTATTTACAAGTAATGGGAGTGCAGTGAGTGTATGCACTAATATATCACCTTGTCAGAGATTAAACTGTGTGTGCGCACGTGCATGTAGTGTGCTCGGATCTCTTATAGAAAGTTCAAGAGCTTTACAATCCTCTTAGTGATCCCCACTCTTGGATCCTATCATTTAACATGGTTTGTTTTAGTTTTCTTTGGATGTGGGCCTTAACCTCAGGGATAATGTAAAGGTGGTTTACCATTTATTGATCATAACTCTCCAGCTGAATTAAAATGAAGCTATACAATGTCAGTGTGATCATATCAGAGTTACAGCAGACTTGGCTGCATAGTAGCAAAAGTCAGTTCTTGTGTTGCTTACATTTGGGGAAACCTTCAAATTCCTCTAAAGAACACATGCAGAGGGGTTGGCATTTTGTCTTTAAAGGCTTAGTTTATCCAAAATTCTTAAAAAAAAAAAAAAAAAAAAAAAGAAAAAGTTATCACCTACATAGATCGCATGCATTTGTCCAGTTGTATGAGATATCCATCTCTGAAATTTCTGCTCCCACCCCAATGCAAATAATAGAATAAATGATGAATGCGGTGCTCACATCTTTAAAAACCTTTTAATGTGATCAACAGCAACTTTTCTTTCTAGTAATAATTTTCCCATTACTCTGGATGATTAGAACACACTGTAAACAGTTTTCTTGGTAACTATTTTTTAGTTAGAAAGTAGTTCCACTGAAAAGTGATCACACCGAGGTCTGCTGATGATCCTGAGGACATTGTTTTTGGAAAGAGACGTTGTATGTGAATATTTAAAATGTAATATTGTGAGCAACAAAAACAAAATTTCATTCACTTGCATCGCTGGAGCAGTGTTGGAAATCTCATCACCTAAACTGAAACTATCTGCAAGACAGATACCATTAGCATTAAACGCTACACTCTGTTTCTTTTTACATTTTGATGAACCGACCCTTTAATGTGCTGAACTTGTGAGCATACCCTGTATGATGTTGTATATGCACGTGTTTGCGTTTTTACGCTACTCTTGGTGATTCTGCCTGTCTGTGTCTCTGGCGCGGCTGACTCCCTCTCCAAAGATCAGTCTTCATAGAAACCTCTTCAGCAGCCATTCCCCCATTCCTCTTCTCCCTCCCCGACATTGCTCCCATCTCAGACCACTCTGGGCCAAGTAAACATGTCCTCCCCTCTATGGCTCTGTCTAAAAGCCTGTCTTACTGTCTGTCTGTTGGCGTAGGACACTGCTTGGGATTTAGAGCTGAGCTCCAGGGGGAGCTGCCGTGGTTGGGTTCAGACCCTCTTCCATGCATGGCTTGGCTAGCTCCTGGATGGTGTATAGGAGAAGGGAGGCAGCAGTGTAGGGGATGATAATTTCTCTGTCCACATGTCCACTTTTGGGCCAATATCCTCAGACTGGATTAAAAGTTGTACTAGACTAATAAATCCCCCACTTTTTCTGATCACCTCTGTTTTTGCCAGAGCTTCCCACCTGAACATCTTTCAGACTTTCCACAAAATGTTTTTATTCAACTTTTCTCTTCTGCATAGTCTTTTTCCCGCCTTTTGTGACATAAGTGCATGCGTGTGTATCCTTTTTGCGTGCTTTTTTTATTTTCTTCAATGTCTATTCTTGACTTATCTTTTTAGTTGTCTTTTCTTTCTCCTCCCTCATCTCCTGTTTTCTGTCCATCTGTTATTTTCATTATAGCATGCTCTCTGAAGGTTTGGCCCAGCAGGTATATGAGCTATGCATTTTTATTTTGTAGCAGCCCTGTCTTCAATGTCAACACAAACCCCTATAGTTCGGTCGGCTACTTTTGGATGCTTATCATCTTATCTGTAGCTTTGTTTAGAGTAATGGATTGGTAATGGAAAAAAAGTTTAGTTTAAAAAAAAGTTTATAAAGTGAGGTTTTAAGACTCCCTACCTCTTGTCTCTATAGATGAATTGTTGAGGGTAGAAGTCAATCATGGCAAAGTAAAATAAGTGTCACTTTTAATTTGGGTGAAATGGCAGCTGCTTGTTAAGAAGGATTTCTGTCACTGGAGGGCGCTCTCTTTTCTCTGGCTGAAGCCCAATAACAGCAAACCATATTCTACCGTTCAACATGTTGGTGATGAGGAGCCTGCAGCTCTTGGCTGATGTCTTGGCTGTAATCTTAAATGTATGGTCAATGCTGTCATATGACATCACATTTCAAAACACAGTACAATTTCTTAAAGCAGATTGATAGCGACACACATAATATAGTATAAAATAAATATACATGCATAACCTACAAAACTGGAAGCTGTATCGATGGATGTGCCAAATGATAAACATGCATTTCTGATTTGCTCTGTTCCTTATTGTGTCAAATGTGACATAGTGTTGCTGTTTGTGTGTCTGCAGGCAGCCGAGAAACTGCATTCACTTATGCCATCAGCGCAGCAGGGGTGGTGAATGCGGTGAGCCGTGCCTGCAGAGAAGGCGAGCTCTCCAGCTGTGGGTGCAGCCGTGCAGCTCGCCCCAAAGACCTGCCACGTGACTGGCTGTGGGGCGGCTGCGGAGACAACCTCAACTACGGCTACAGGTTCTCCAAAGAATTTGTGGACGCACGTGAGCGGGAGAAGAGCTATCCCAAAGGCTCGTATGAGAGCGCCCGACTGATGATGAATATTCACAATAATGAGGCTGGAAGGAGGGTAAGCCACTGGGGTTATATGCATGCACACACATACAAAGATCTTCAGATGCCATTAGATAAGAAGCAAACGGAGATATATAAACTGCAGGCCCTAGAATAAGAACCAACCAGTGATAGAAAGAGCAAGAGTAGTTGGAAGTGAGACAATCCAGGTCAATCAGACAGGTCTCTGCTGATCATCTGTGTAACAGCTCTGTCAGCTCTCCCCTCCACAGGCTTTGATCTGTGGGGAGATGGAGTCGTTGGAGGCAGCTCTGGGGTTTCTTTTCCAAACATCTTGAAACCACCTCAAACAAAACGTAATGCCAGATATCTGTTGCCAGGCTGTTCTCTTTCAAGTAGGACAAATGAGTGGACAACAATGTATTCAAGACTTGGATAGGATCATTCAGTCCTTGATGGCAAAGTGATGCCTTATGAGATCATGAGCAGCACATTGTGCAAATATTTATGCAGACAGGTCAAATTAGAAATATGAAGCATGTTTCGCTTGGACATTTTTCTGCACTTTGCCACATAAGAATACATGTTTTTACAAGTTCTTCATCTGGTTATAAATCAATTAATTCATTTCCTCTCCCCCTCCTCCCTACTCCTTAGACGGTGTCAGACCTTGCCAACGTGTCCTGTAAGTGCCATGGGGTATCAGGCTCCTGCAGCCTGAAAACTTGCTGGCTGCAGCTGGCTGACTTCCGCAAGGTGGGCGATGCACTGAAGGAAAAGTATGACAGTGCTGCTTCCATGAAGCTCAACACACGTGGGAAGCTGGTGCAGATGCACAGCAAGTTCAACGCTCCCACAAGCCACGACCTGGTGTACATTGAGTCCAGTCCAGACTACTGCCTGAAGAACCAAAGCACAGGCTCCCTGGGCACAGTGGGGCGCCTTTGCAACAAGACCTCAGAGGGCATGGATGGGTGTGAGCTGATGTGCTGCGGCCGCGGATACGACCAGTACAAGGCCCAGATCGTGGAGCGCTGCCACTGCAAGTTCCACTGGTGCTGCTACGTCAAGTGCAAGCGCTGCACCAAAATCGTAGACCAATTTGTCTGCAAGTGAGAAGAGGAATGTTGCCTGTGTGTGTTTGCTTGCAGACGATGGGCATACATCTGTGTGTATCCGTGAGCAGAAGAGCAAAGGAGTTGAACACAGAGAGAATGGAAGAAAGAAACTATATAAATTATATTTATAGAGTTAAACAATTATGCCATTGCAAAAAGACTGAATCTTTTTTTCAACAAAAAAATCTTATGTCTTCAGAAACTGAGTTTTGTGAAATATTTATTTTGAGATTGTTATGTTTTATTTTGCCCCCTGCATCACCAGCCAATTTTAACCCGTTCAAGTGCCTAAAACTGGCTGGAAATCTCCCACCACCCTCTTTTAATATCAGAAAACACAATTTTTCTTGTCAAATGGGTCACACTGATTGCGAAATTGGACTGTGCTTCAGATTTTCTTAAGAATAGTGTTTGATATTTGTGACATAGTTGACTAGGAGGTCCTGGTTAGTTGTCTGAGAATGAGTGTTTTGAGAGGAGAAAGCCTGTGTGCTGTAGTGTATGCATGTGTTTTCACGGACCCAGTCCCAAACCAGCCTTTACATCCTAACCGAAGTCTACTCGTCCCCTCTCACCACATGTAGAGTAAGGAACACTGTTGGTTTGTACGAGTCCTTGGAGTACAAGGGGTACAAAAAGAGGGCTATTTGGGGATTGGGCCATTTATTAAGCTGTCCCAGAAGCCTTAGTGTTCCCCAGGTGCTGCAACAAGCCCTCCACCATTATGCACTTTGATACAGAGGCTTAAACCTGTCTGTGCGTGTCTGTTCAGCTGTCTTTTTTTTTTTTTTTTTATTTTATTTTTTTTTTAAACTACAGTGCATCAGCAACTATATCAATATTATAGCCTACATTCTTTTCCATATTAATTCAGATTATCCATTTAACATTATTCTACAATACTTAATATGGTTTGAATATATATGGGCAATGTTGTGGTTACAGTGGTGAAATATTCCATGCTCTGTGTATATAGTATGTCTATCCAACCAATCAGTAAACTATATTTATTTTTCTTTTAACCAGATCCTTCCCTAAGCTTAAAACAAAAAGCATCATCTCCATCATAGATCAATATTTAGTTGGATATCCTCAACTTTTGAAGTCACTTTTTAAAATTGTGTTCTCACTAATGCAGCTCTTCACTGTTTTTGTAAAGGGAAATGCACCTTATTGTCTCAAAACAAATTCTTTATCACTAATGTTCAGATTTACTGTTATACACACACACACACACACACACACATATATATATATATATATATATATATATATATATATATATATATATATATATATATATATATATATCTCACACACAGATGTTCAGATTTTAACATCACCACATATTTCCAGTACCACTCAGTTAACTGCTTACTATCCCTGTGATGATTCAAAACAGACAAACTGTTTCTACCAATCCAAATATGTATATTTATAAGCTTCTCCATGAATTTGAGATTTGTTACAGTTAACGTAATGTGCTATAGCTGATATTTTGTTACTTTTTACAAATTGGCTCGATGCTCTACTTTGTTTCAATAAATATCAAATGTAAAACCAGCAGAAAAGTATTTACTCACAGTATTTGTTTAAGTCTTGTTTGTCTGTGCCAAAATCTCCTTACCTTTTCCTTTCTACATGTACACTGCTAAATATGTTTATCTACTTGAAATGTGTGCACCTTTGTATAGAGATTTGACCTGTGATTCCATTCAACAAGATCTAACTTTTCCTTTCTTCTAAATCAAACAGCATTTCAGGATTTTTTTGGAACCAGTTGCATTCCTTCATTCAGTCTCCTCCTCACCTATGGGCAGATTTAGTGACGGAACCCACATTGGATGACAGCTGTTTTAGGCGTGTAGTGAACAAAGACGAGCATTTTCTTGAGCACTTTGGAAGCTGGCTTGAAGATTGGGTGTCTCTCAGGGGGATGGTTGAGGTTGTATTTGTCCAATCCAATGATAGTGGATCACAAAATGATTAATCATATTGTGTCAGGAGAATAGGAAGAAGGGATTTTCAATGTGGGGGGAACGGGGCTGTCTGGAAGACGACTGGACCTTGTCAGAGACTGCTGAAGCTCAAGAGGAGACGCAGAGAGCAGGAGAGCTGATTGGGTAATGAGAAACGGGGGATTACATGAGGGCTGGACGAGAGGGGAGTAATAAGGAGAGGGGTTGCAAGAGGAGAGGCCCGAGGGAGAGGAGCAGAGAGAGAAAGTGCTTTAAGGAAAGTATAGCCGAAGGACTGCCATTACAGTGTAAACTGTCCTGACATTGACTAATATTTACATTGGGAAAATTATACTGACTTTAGGAGCACATCCCATATGTGACCTTGTCAATTGGCCCCCAGTGTGTGTTTACATTTCTGATTGGTGTCACATAGGCCAATAAGGAAAGCAAGGAGCAACAATACAAGGTTAACAAATAGGGAGAAAGTGTAAAAAAGATTAGGAGACCAAGAACAGCACAAGTTTTCACATATTTGAACCTTCTGTCAACAGCCGGGTTTATAAGGATATGAAATCACCCTTCAACCTTGTTACATACTTGAAGGTGAGAAACTACTTGCACATGCTGGATGAGGCTCCTTGGATGTTAGAGAGAGTGAGTGACTACATACCAGCAGCACTCCTCCAGCAATAGCATAAACAGAAATCCAGGTGCACAGCAGGCTGGTTCACCAGGCAGAGGAAACCTGAGACCCACAGGTGCACAGGTATGACACACTCAGTCAGAGGATACTTTCAAATGTTCAAACAAAATGCTTAGACGTCTGATTTTGGCAGGCCTTTCTCCACCTGCTCCTTTCTCCACTCCCACCTCCAGTTTGACAGATAATGCGGGCAACTGTGTAAATATTTATACGCTCGTTTTGCAGAGAACAAAATCGTCTTTTTTTGGACTATGGTCACGGGGTGATAAGGTTGTTATTTAGGTTTCACACACAATTAAGAATTGACCGCAAGAGCTCTTTTTAGCTTCACAAGAGCACACACACTTGGGCAGGGAGGTGCTTAGCAGCTATTTTAAGCTGGTGTAAACTTAGGCATCACTTTGTCATCTGCTCTTCACAGTTTATCTAAGAAAACAGCAGCCTGTCTAAATGAGCTTTCTTCCACATTGTTCGAAAATGTTTAAATATGCAATTGTTAGAATAATTTCATTATCAAAGGATAGACAGGACCACTGAAGTTATAACAATGTTAATTTTTACTTGTGAATACAAGAAGGCAGTTACAGTACTCACAGCATGAGTACAGAAGTGACCTAACGAAAAGCTCTCGACAGCCGCTTTTTATAATACCAAACTTGGTATTATAAAAAGCGACTGTAGAGAGCTTTTCGCAATACAATCATGATAGAAGAGTTGGTGTCGTCAGTTATCTGGTTAGAGACGATGACATCTCCCTTATCTAGTCAGGAAGCGCCTGTTCTTTCCTCAGCATCACACTGTGCTCCAGACAAGGACAAGACAGTGGCTCCCAAATGGCAACAGCAGCAACAGTGTTTTGTCTTGTTATAATGCAAACAGTTTTAATAATAATCAGAGAAAAACTATGTATCATCATTTTTCCCTAACAGCAAATAAGCATTTATTGTGCGTGAAATACTTGGTGTGCATACTGTGTGCATGCATCTGTGTTTTTGTATTCATGCAAGGGTGATAATTATGATGAATGGACCACTCAGGCTGGAAGACTGACGTTGCCTGGGCTCATCGAGTGGTTTTACTCTATTCTTCTTCCACTGCATTTAAATTCCTCAGAGGTTCTTCAGGACGATTACGTGACAAGTTGTGTTTTCCTAAAACAAAGCAGCTGGTTGATATAAGGCAACCTCCCTCTGCTGAAGCCAGATCTGCTGTCCACAATGTTGTAGATTCATAAATATTTTGTTGATTATATTCCTGCTGCAACGTTCTACTGTAACTGCAATATACCAGGCTGCACATATTGATATAATACATTTACCCCACATTTTACCATCTGTGAAACAAAACCTCAGCTTGAACTCTAGCCTATCCCCCTCATTTTATTCCACGCTACATAGTGGCCGGGTGAATTTGGTGCATCATCACCATATTAAACCATGACTCTACCTTTAACACTATAAAACTGTCACTGCAGAAAACATCTACAATTGCATAAAAACAAAAAACTATTGATCAGTACTGACCAGATTTGTGCTCTAAAGCCTCAGAAAATACAATACATTAGCTGTCAGGGCAACAGCTCTGGCAAAGCTCATCAGTCCAAGCCAAAGTGGAGCTTGTTCCATTCCCCAGCTCTAACTGTAAAACGCTCAAAAAGCGACAACGGAGCCAAAATAATAGCGCTCCACAGAGCTGCATTTAGAGCTATTTGGGATTGTGGTCATATGTTTTACAGAAAGAGGGCAGGACACCACACCGTGACGTCGCAAATAGTCTGGACTGGATCAGAGAGACGGGTCGGTGCCACAGAGTTACTGGCTCCCCTTTCTCTCACTGCCAATTCTATCCCAGTGCCCCCCTAGAAACCACTCACACCACAAGTTGTTTCAATGGGGCACAACTCTAGCCGAAAATAGAAAGGTTATACATATAGGTCACAATTTCTCAATCTGCAAGACTGAGGCTTGTGTGTGTGTGTGTGTGTGTGTGTGTGTGTGTGTGTGTGTGTGTGTGTGTGTGTGTGCAGCACTAGATAAGCATAGTGCGCTGCAGCGCATCTTGCTTTATTGCTCACAGAGGTTTTTCCGCGTTTCAATCAATCCTCGCTTTAATCGGTTTTACAGAACTTTCATGAAAAAGGTAAATATTCACTGTGTGGAGTATTCCACTCTGACATTTGATCTGCTGTTCTTATGTAGCTAATGCTCTGTGCTTCAAGTTAGTGTAGGTTACATACACTCTCACAGTCATCTCATCTTTGTGTTATGGCTTCCTCTCAGAGTGCATGCAATATTTTATACAATGAGACATGTTTACAAGACCAGAACAGACTCACTTGTTTGTGGTTTTCCAGGGGATCTTCTCTTTCTTCTCTCTTCTCTGGTGGTGGTGATGTGTCTACGTATTTGTGTGTGTGTGTGGCTCTGCCCCACAGGAAGCTGAGTGCCAGGTCAGAGTTAGTAGCTGAGTGATTCTGTCAGCCTGCTAAGCCTTCGTGGATTACACAAAAGTGGGCCCCTGGGGTTGCTCCGACATTAGCGCAGCTCTACCCAGTTATGGTTAAAGTATTGTATGCCACTTATTGAGATTCCTTTTCCCCTTTCATCCTCATCCTCCGTGTCTACTATTAACTTTACATCCCATGGCAATCCCCACTATTTGTTAGATGTTTGAACGCAATGTTAGGACTCCAAGAGAAGTACAACCTGTTATTAGGGCCCGAGCGCCAACAGCGGCGAAGGCCCTATTGAAACTAAAGGAATTATTATTATTCCTTCTTTTTTTCTGCAAATGAATCGCCTTTTTGAGGGGCTTAACATATTCAAAAACGCATCAAGCCTGGTGAAAATGTACGTATTTTCAGGGTTTCGGGAATAGGCGCACAAAAATGGCTCACTAGCACCCCCTACAAAATTAAAAAAATTGAGCCCCTGCAGTATATTTAACGTAGAATAACGAAACGTGGTACACATATGAAGCATGTCAAGACGTACAAAAAAAAAGTCTTTGGACCCATACCCTAAACCCAACAGGAAGTCCGCCATTTTGAATTGAAAGTTCAAAATTAGTGCAATTTTGGCCATTTCCACATTTACTTTAACTTTAACAAACTCCTCCTAGAGATTTCATCCCATCAACTTTAAATTTAGTCTGTGCCATCTTAAGACGTTAAAGATGAAAAGTTATTAAAAGAAAAACTTTTCGTCGTAGGGCCTGGCTGTGGCGGGGCGGCCATTTTGTGCATTTCACCATCGAAACAGGAAGTAGGTGTAACTTGAGTATACATTGTCCAATTGTCTCGAAACTTTTCAGAATTCATAAGAGTCCAACCCTGATGACATCTACAGGCCGATATTGGCTCAAAGTCATAGCGCCCCCTAATGGCAACAGGAAGTAGACCTAAAAGTCAAGGTGCTATACATTAACCAGAGCCAGTCTACGGAAAGCCTTTCCACTCCCTATTCAGCCCCATTGTACCGAATTTGGTTGCAGTTCCACCAGAGTTCCACTGGGGGTGATTGCAGGCGAGTGCAAAATGAATGGGAGGCTATGGAGCTAGACGGCTAAATTTGTCTCTTTCGCCTGATTGTCATTGAGAATACTCAGATTTGATTGTAGTTTTTGCAAGTTCAACATGGATTATAGGTCCAGAATGTCAGAGTGAATATTTTCTTTAAAACATTAGCAAACCTCTTTCTAGCATGTGTATTGACAGGGAGAGCCTTACCTGTTAGCTGTGTTGTTGATGCCTCGAGAGAAAAAAGGAAGCGACTCAGAGCTTGCCGTAAAGTAGTATCTTTGGCCGTATATGTATATGACGTCATTGACATTTTAAAAGGCTTTTTAGAACAAAAAATCTAACACCCAGCAGTGTGTATTCTCTTGGCCTCCCCTTTCAAATGCAACATTCAAATTACTAGACAAAAAATTATATCCTGAGAAAAGTGGATTTTGAGGGGTATAGCTCCATAGAGTCCCATTCATTCTGCACTCGCCTGTGAGCGCCCCCTATATGGATCAAGAGTGGAACTGCAACCAGTTCAGAAGCCGGAAATAACGAGAGAGTGGAACTTCTTCCCTTATTAGAAATGTTTTGCTTTAACAAACTCCTCCTAGAGATTTCATCCGATGGACTTCAAATTTGGTCTGTACCATCTCAACACCAGATGAAAAGTTACAGTATGAACATTTTGAATAATGCCTTTCTTCAAGTTTCACCTTATATGACCTTCGCCTTTGCAGAAGCCAAATTAGTTCCTCTGAATGGAAAGCCAGTAAAACTAACTGCCTTTATTATTAAACAGGACCACAACAGGGACAGGAGGCTAAGCTGTATCCACTCTGCCTACATTTATGAAGACACTCAATCTCATCACACTGAGGAGTGAAAATGTGAAAAAACACAGAGAGGAAATGGCAGGGGAAGCAGACAGACGGTGACTGATGCACTTCTGGTCTCTGAGATGAAGTCATTTGCTTTAATGCTCATATTAATGAAGCGTATCAGTGAAGTGTTGAAGTTCAGGTTTAAGAGAGTTCCTGTTGAGTCATTGGCCACCGGTGGAAATCAATCACCTAAGAGCTAGTTCTCCCATAGACTCTCATCCCATCCAGTAATCTGTGAAAAAGGCTGTAAAATATATTATAGAGAATAGAATAACAATAATAAGAAGAAAAAATTGACATTTCTGCCATGGACATACAATTATATGGTATAAAGAACTGGAATTATAAATGACAGGTGTGTATAGCCTTTTTACAATGAAGGATTGGAAAAACCTGATACTCAAAATGCATTGAAACTAAGTGTCAAGAATGAAATTATGTGTGAAGATGAGCACTGCCTCAAGATTTGTCAAATCAATCTCAGAAACAACTCATTTTCTAACTTGCTGTGTTGAAAACGAACACAGGGACCGTATTATTACTACAAGTGAGCATGGAGGCCCAGTCATGAAATTGTGAAACAGAGAGAACTGTGCCACTGCCAGTTCCTTTATTAAAGAACAGCAATGCAAAAAATCCCCCACACAGGTCACACAGGATGCGCTTGGACTCAGAACTAGAGAAGAATCGACACACACACTCATCATAACTTTTACCATCACAGGAAAAATGTAATAGTCCAACAGCTTTGGCCATCTTTTTCCTGATGACTGACACCCGGGCTAGTTAGCGCCCTCATTAAAAAACACTTAATGAAATAAGGTGTTTAAATAGGGGAATTACACTGAGGTCTTTGTGGTTAATGAATTGACACAGTGCAGACGGAAAAATGGAATAGCTGGGTATGCAGGTAATGTCCCGCTAGATCCAATAAACCTAACACCTATTTAAAGGTGAATATCCTTCTGTATGGCCCTGTGTCTGCTTGTGGAACATTCAAACTTCCTATTGGCTTTGACTTTTCTTAGAGGGGGGCTCAGAAAGGCCGCCTTATTCCCACATATTGTATGTTGTGTTTATTTGTCTGATTTGGCAAGGACGATAGCTTTTCTAAATATTGTGGTTACATACTTGTAGTACTTCTTTACTGTTGTTTTAAGACCACGCCCACAGATAAACACTGTAAGGGAGACTTTGATTTTTTCATACATGATAGTTTGTTTTTCACTTTGCCTAAAGAGAAACAAGTTTATTAGCGATGAATCAGAGTTGGTGGCTCCAGTAGCCTGTCTAGCCTTACTGACCTCAGAGAAAGATGGATACTCTTTCTCATCATCACTAATCAATTATGTTTAACAAGCTGACAGATGAGACACTCAGAAACATTCCTTATGATATAAAGCAGAAATGGAACATAAAGAGAAAGTGAGATAGTGAGGGACCAAAACACAGCAAAACAAAAAAAGCAGCCAGAGATATGAGGTGATGCTGCGGTCCAGCGGTTTGGTAAGATTCTTTCCTCCTCTAACAATATCAAGGTCAGACAACGGTTAGCAAAACTATGGTTCAGATTAGATCGAAACATCACATTTTTCCACTTATAATTCATATCACATTGAAAATATCCAACAACTGCCAATCAGCACGTACATACTTATCAACATTTGTTGTTTTTGAAACACAAATGTTGTTTTTAGCTGAACAAAAATCTTTTGCAATGAATATTACACAATCCGTTGTTAGATTTGTGTTGTTGTGGTGTGTATGAGGGTGTAAATGTGAGGTTTTTGTACATTGTGCCGGAGGGTATTTATGTGTTATTAGAAAGAGAGAGGGGGAGAGTGGGGCTAACCTGTCTATGCAGAGTTGGCACACTACTTTAAAACACGAAATAATTCAAACAGTTCATTGCCTTTGCATGCTTTCCTCCAATGTAATCAGCTTGCAGTGCCATAAAACGCTATATTTCACTCTTCAACATGATGAAAATCTGACAAATTATAGCTCAGCATGTGGAGCAATAAAACAAAAGTTGTATTTATTGCAATGTTAATTTGGTAGAGTTCTATAAAGCCTCCAAATCAAACAATTAACCCCACTTAATCATATTAGAATACAAAATATTTCAAGCGTTAATTTTATTTTATAACAAGGAGCATATGCAATGGAAACTTCCATAAAACAATCTAAAACCTTTACCTAAACTATGTTTTGTAGAAGTCTATTGGTGTGTGTGTACGCACATGCTGAATCACTGACCCGCTCAGTATGCTGTGTAACTCCTATGCTGAGGGGCCACCCTTCTTCAGCCATTTGGTTATCCAGCTCACATCAAAGCTGATGGAAGGCTGGCTTGTGGCCCAGCACCATGACAGACTGGCGGGGAGCCCGGAACTCAAACCCCTGGCTTGAGGCCTATACAGGCCTGGGGCTGTAGGTTGACAGGGCCCAGCTATGAGGGGCTGATGAATAAGTTCTGGCACTGTGTGTGTGTGTGTGTGTGTGTGTTTGTGTGTGTGTGTGTGTGCAAGCACATGGAGTGGCTTTCAGGGCCCCCTTAAGCTTGATCAGAGTTACATAGGGAACCCAGGGAAAGGCTATGATTGGCCACAGTGTCAGGCAGAATGAGAGGACTAGATTTAGGTATTCTTACACCCAGAACTTTGCTTCCCCAGGGTCTCATAGACACATTCACAAATGTGCGCACATACCCACTAACATGCACACATATATTTACCCTCCCCCTCTACACACACACACACACCCACACACACACATACACACCGTACAACAGCGCACATTATTAAATGTAAAGTTCTCCTCAGCCTTCATCCTCAAGATGGAAAACATTATTCATTACTGACACAGAGAATCATAATGCACTTTTGAATCCAGAGAGCTCATATACTTTGACTTGAATTCACATAGTCTGAATTGAGTTCAGAGCTTAAAGAAAGGCCAGTTATCTAATTTAAAGGAAATACATTCCTCATATTCACTTGGAATCTCTATCTGTTTTTCACTCTGATTTCACAGTAAACAAGATGAAACAGCAACTGTAAATGGCATTTTTGAATTCTTGATGTGAAATGCATGCATCATAGTATAGTATCCTCTTAAAGGAGAATTCCGGTCGATTCCAACACGTAGCTCTGTTGTGTGTAAATTTGGAGTGCTGTCAGTAGCGAGAAAAACGAAACCAATCGGTGCTGCCTACACCGTGTTATCCTCCTACTAGCGTTAGCACCCAACAGGCTTAAACAGGGCAAGTTTTAAACTTTTTTTTTAGCCTCTTAACATGTTCAAAATGTCATTAAAAGTGCCTACCCATGTGAAGTGATTCCTTTCGAGTGAACACAGTGAATCTGACTGCAGTAGATGTGAAAGAAATGCATAAAAGTTCTGCTAATTCAGCTCTGTTTAGTTCCAGTGTTGAAACTGCAAGGAGTGCTTCGGGACCGTCTACAAACTACAACACTGAAAAGAGATGCAAACATATTTTCAAAAATAGGCATATGCTTATTTTTTTAAAGTAAGTGCTGTACTACAACTAGCAGGTGACAAGTTATAATTGAGGTAAGTTTGGAGACACTACCTTATTTAATCATTAAATTAATAGCCTACATATTTTTGTTGTATCTCTTTTCTGTGTTGTAGTTTGTAGACTGTCCCTAAGCACTCTTAACTGCTGTCTCAACACCGGAACTAAACAGAGTTGAATTAGCACAACTTTTATGCATTTCTTTCACATCTCCTGCAGTCAGATTCACTGTGTTCACTGGGAAGGAATCGACCGGAATTCTCCTTCAGCTCAAAGGGAAAAACCTGAAATATACCAGGTGTTACAGTTTGAATGACCATGCAAGGACTGAGCATACTTCTGTACATTGTGTTGGAAGACATAGCCTACTGCTCAATCAATAGGATTTCTAGCAAGCTACACTAATGAGGACGTTGCCTGTAAGGCCCCACATACAGGTCTGCCCAGGAAATCTGTTTCCACTACTACACCCAGATCATGCTGTTCCGCTCACTTTGCCCCTCTCCCGTGGCTCACGCTGAGGGGCGCAGAGGTAGCCCAGTAAAACCAGTCACCCATCCCAGCGACAGTCCAGTGCAAGCCTGCAGACATGCTGCAGACCTGTACAAATAACTCACTGTCTACAGAAGAGATTTTTTTTTTCCTCCTGAAAGTCTGAAAAGGAGCCGAGGGGAAGTTTCTTTGGGAGTGTAGAGCATTTTTGGGTCTTGTCCATTTCTATACCATGGGGATAGTGTTTCATTGCACTTTACCTATAGAAGCTAAAGATACAAACAATGTTACTGATGTTAGAAAGGGTTAGGTAACCATGGAAAAGATGACACATGCTACATATGCAGTATTTGTATGGATTTGTGCATTGCTGTGTGTGTACACAAATGTTTTTTATGTATATTTGTGTATGTGTGTGCAACGTGTGTGTAGCATGTGTGTTTGTGTGAAAATGTACGTTCATGAATGTGTATGTTGGATCAGGATGTTGAAGCTCTCTGTACACTGGCCTACATAAGGTGCAGGTGTTTTCAGTCAGACCGTGGTTCCTAAGTCCTTACCCGAAGGGTTTTAAGAGACTGACATTCCTTTTAGACCCGTCCCTCTGCACTGCAGCTTCGTGGAAACTGTGCACTAACTTAACCTACTGCAGTCACCAACTCACAGAGTTCTTTTACTGTTCATTTAGAGTGTAATTCTCAGAATGTTATTTCACAACATTGCAGAGATGTATACTTTTTCAATAAGTATAGCTGCAACTGTCAAAGTGTCATCAAATGCATTCTGCAGACTCTGATATAAAAGTCAGACAGCATAACATGTACCGCACAATATTTCAACCACATAGTCTGCTGTTCTGAGAAAAGGAGTTGGGGCAGAGAAAAAGGTGAGGGGGGTAAAGACACATGAGGAGGACATGGTTGTCTTCTCCACTATGGTAATATATGGCTGTTCCCCTGACCACAGAGGGCCTTAAGAGAACACAAATCACCACCCTGCATCGATGCAAGCATGCACACACACACACACACACACACACACACACACACACACACACACACACACACACACACACACACACACACACACACACACACACACACACACACAATGACACAGACATGCTTTCCAGCTTTAGCAGAGTTTAAGATGAGCCCTTGACCCTGCCTAGTCAGTAGAAGCATATTTAAAAGCAACACTCCACATGTATGACTGAACGAGACTCAAAAAGCAGAGAAGACAATGGCAGTTTTATGTAACATCTCTCATCAGTTACATACTTTGAAAACTTCCTTTTGCCTTAGCACTGCTAGAATATTTCCTGTGTATGGTCAAGCTTAAGTTGTGGAGAGTATAAGTGGCTAACTAGCACCATCAAATGATTAACAAAAAAAAAATGCATTTCCTGCAGAAAATTATTGTGAATGCTGAAAAGCTAAATTGCTATAGCTAGACTGGATTGCTGGCATAATTACATAAGAAGAAGTGAGTAGTGAGAATAGTTGGAAAAGTTGGAACAGTTTTAATTAGTATGAATTTCATTGAAATGTTGAATAATACCAATAATGTGTTAAACAAAAGTGAAAAAAAAATTCCGAAAAAGTCATAGTAGAGAATGTTAAAAAAAATCATGGTATACAAAAACGTCATACTATGTATATGTCGAAAAAAGTAAGAAAAAGTTAAAGTATAGTATGTCGAAAAAAAGGGATAAAAAAGTCATAGTATACTATGTTGAAAAAACTGATAAAAAAGTCCTATTATAGTATGTCGAAAAAAGTCATAGTATGGTATGTCAAAAACAACCCGGTCTCACGCCAGTTCGTGAAATGGTCACGTTATTTTTATTTATTAATACGTGTACAGGTCATGATTTTCTCGTTTATTTCGTGTACAGGTCACGAATTTCATTTTGTGTACTGCCACGGGGAAATTAAACGCCACACACCGGCAACAACAACAACAACAGACGGACCGCCACACAGGGATGCGTTCCCCGGGCGCACAGACATGATCCGCGGTCTCTGTGGCACGCAACAACGGGGACATGTAAACGTCACAACAACGGGACAGTTGTGGTTAATAACGCAGAAAGTATCTGCAACAGGCGGGACGCGATCCTCGCTCGGCGGGGTGAAAGTCCTGTGTTGTTTGACCCAGCCACCACCCCGACCAACCTCTCTACGCGGATCTTTGGCTTCTAATACTACTCCCTACCGTTGTCGTGCTGTGATCACGAAATATGCTTACCATTTAAATACATTAAATTAAAATTCGTAATCACTACACGAAAAAAACGACATATTCGTGTACTGTTCACGAATCAATAGATTCAATAACGTGACCATTTCACGAACTGCCATGAGACTGGGCTGGTGATAACAAAGTCATAGTATAGTATGTCGAAAAAAGTGATTACAAGTCATAGTATAGTATGTCGGAAAATGTGACAAAAAGTCATGGTATAGTTTGTCAAACAAGTGACAAAAAAAGTCATAGTATAGTATATAAAAAGTCAAAATATAGTATGTTGAAAAAAAAACATCATGAAAGAACCAGCCCGGACTGGGTATCAAACCTGGGTCAGAAAGAGCAGTGACTACTTGATTGCTTGTGGGAACAGTGCTAACCACTGAGCCACCAAAGAATTTATGTTAAAAAAAAAAAATCCAAGTATAGTATGTCGAAGAAAATATCATAAAAATGATCGGCTCAGACTGGGTATGGAACCTGGGTCAGAGTCCGCAGTAACTACTTTCTGGTTTTCTGTTGGAGCAGTGCTAACCACTGAGCCACTATACCACTAAAGAATTTATGTTGAAAACCAGCCATTAAAAAGTCATAGTATGGTATGTCAAAAAAGTAAAAGTATAGTATGTCATAAAAAGTGATTAAAACAAATAATAGTATAGTATGTTGAAAAAAGTCATAGTATAGTACGTCATAAAAACGTCATGAAAAGGGGCAGCCTGGTTTGCATTAACTACTTGCTCGTTCGCTGTTGGAGCAAAAAGTCATAGTATAGTTTGTCTCAAAAAGTGATAAAAAGTCATAGTATGTATGTAAAAAAAAATCATAGTATAGTATGTAGAAAAAAATCTATATATAGTATGTCTCAAAAAGTGATAAACAAGTCATATTATAGAATGTAAAAAAAACATAGTATAGTATTTAAAAGAGTGATAAAAAAGTCATAGTATAGTATGTCAAAAAAGTCATAGAATAGAATGTTTAAAAAATCATAGCATAGTATATTGAAAAAGTCATGGTATAGTATGTTGAAAAAAGTCATAGCATTGTATGTCGATAACAGTGATAAAAAAGTCATAGTATAGTATGTCGAAAAAAGTCATAGCATTGTATGTCGATAACAGTGATAAAAAAGTCATAGTATAGTATGTTGAAAAAAGTGAGTACAAGTCATATTATAGTATGTCGAAAAAAGTCAAAGAATAGTATGTCGAAAAATATAATGAGAAACGAAAACCTGGACCCAGGTATCAAACCTGGGGCAAGGTTTGCAGTGATTGCTTGCTGGCAGCAATGCTAACCGCTGAGCCAGCATGCCTCCGAAGGGTTTATGTTGAAAACAGTAATAGCATAGTATGTTGAAAAAAGTCATAGTATAGTTTATCGAAAAAAGTGATCACAAAGTCATAGTATAATATTATATTGAAAAAAGTCATAAAAAAGTCAAAGTGTAGTATGTTGAAAAAAGTCATAGTATTGTATGTAAAAAAAAAACATGAGAAGGGACCACCTTGATTGGGTATTGAACCTGGGTGAGAGCTTTCAGTGATTATTTGCTGATTCTCTGTTGGACCAATGCTATCCACTGTGCCACCACAGGATTTATGTCAGAAACAGTCATAGCATAGTATGTTGAAAAAAATCATTAAAAAGTCAGAATGGTATGTCGAAGAAAATCATAATATAGTATATCGAAAAAAGTCATAGTAAAGTATGTCGGAAAAAGTGAGAAAAGAAGTCACAGTATAGAATGCTAAAAAAAATCATGGTATAGTATTTTGAAAAAAGTCATTATATAGTATGTCGAAAAAAGTGATAACAAAGTCATAGTATAGTATGTTGAAAAAAGTGATAAAGTCATAGTATAGTATGTTGAAAAAAGTGATAAAAAAGTCATGGCATAGTATGTCGAAAAAGTGATAAAGTCATGGTATAGTATGTTGAAAAAACAACATGATAAGTGGTAGCCTAGACTGGGTGTAGAACCTTGGTCAGAGTCTGCAGTGACTACTTTTTGGTTTACTGTTGGAGCAATATTATCCACTGTGCCACCAAAGAATTCGTTTTGAAAACAGTCATAGCATAGTCCGTCAAAAAAAGCCATTAAAAAGTCATAGAATGGTATGGCGAAGAATGTCAAAGTTAGGATGTCGAAAAAGTCACAATATGGAATGTTAAAAAAATCATAATATAGCATATCGAAAAAAAAGTCATAGTAAAGTATGTCGGAAAAAGCGATAAAAAAAAAGTCATAGTAGACTAGACTGTTAACAAAAAAAATCATGGTATAGTATTTTGAAAAATGTCATAATATAGTATGTCGAAAAAGTTGTAGTATAGTATGTTGAAAAAAGTGAAAAAAAAGTCTTATTCATTGTATGTCAAAAAAGTCATATTATAGAATGTTTAAAAAAATCATTGTATAGTATATTGAAAAAAGTCATAATATAGTATGTCGAAAAAAGTCATAACAAAGTCATGGTATAGTATGTCGAAAAAAGTCATGCATTATTAATAACATGTACTGTATATCAAAAAAAGTCATGGTATGGTACGTCAAAAAAGTCAAAATATAGGACCGCCTGGACTGGGTATCGAACCTGGGTCAAAGTTTGCAGTGACTACTTGCTGGTTCGCTGTTAGAGCAAAAGTCATAGTATAGTATGTCTCAAAAAGTAATAAAAAAAAGTCATAGTATGTATGTCAAAAAACATGATAAAAAGAATCATATATAGTATTTTAAAAAAAGTGATACAAAAGTCATAGTATAGGTTGTCGAAAAAGTAATAATATAGAATATTTAAAAACTCAAAGCATAATATATTGAAAAAGTCATAATATAGCATGTCCAAAAAAGTGATAAAAAAGTCATAGTATAGTATGTCGAAAAAAGTTATAGTATTATATGTTGAAAAAAAACGTCATGAAAATTGATAGCCTGGACTGGGTATCAAACCTGGGTCAGAGTCTGCAATGACTAATTACTGGTTTGATGCTGGCACAGTACCAAAGAATTTATGTTGAAAACAGTCAAAGCATAGAATGTTGAAAAAAAGTCATTAAAAAGTCATAGAATGGTATGTCGAAGAATGCCAAAGTTACGATGACGAAAAGTCATAATAGTTTATGTCAAAAAAGTAATAACAAAGTCATAGTATAGTATGTTGAAAAAAGTGATAACAAAGTCATAGTATAGCTTGTCGAAAAAGTCATAAAATGGAATGTTGAAAAAAATCATAGCATAGTAGATTGAAAAAAGACATAATATAGCATATCCAAAAAAGTCATAGCATAGTATATCCAAAAAAGTGATAACAAAGTCATTGTATATAGTATGTTGAAAACAGTGATAAAAAAGTCATAGTATATCGAAAAAAGTCATGGTATAGTACGTTGAAAAAAGTCATAGTATAGTACATAAAAAAAAAAAATGTCATGAGAAATTGCAGACTGGACTCAGGTATAGAACCTGGGTCAGGGTTTGTAGTGATTGGTATCAATGCTAACCCCTGAGCCAGTGTGCCACCAAAGACTATATGTTGAAAACAGTAATAGTATGTCGAAAAAAGCCATTAAAAAGTCATAGTATGGTATGTCAAAAAAAGTCATAGTATGGTATGTCGAAAAAAGTCATAGTATAGTATGTTGAATAAATGTATCACAAAGTCATAGTATATTATGTCGAAAAAAAGACATTTAAAAAGTCATTTAAAAGTGTATTATGTTGTAAAAAACGTCATGAAAATGGATAGCCTAGACTGGGTATCAAACCTTGATTAAAGTCTGCAGTAATTACTTGCTGGTTTGCTGTTGGAACAGTGCTAGCCACTGTGCCACTAATAATTTACATTGAAAAAAGCCATTAAAAAGTCAAAGTGCAGTATGTCGAAAAAGTCATAGTATAGAATGTTTAAAAAATCATAACATAGTATATCAAAAAAAGTCATAGTATAGTATGTCAAAAAAGTCATAGTATGGTATGTCGAAAAAAAATCATAAAATGTCATAGTATTGTATGTCGAAAAAAAACGTCATGAAAAAGGATAGCCTAGAATAAAAAATCATAACATAGTAAAAAAAATCATAACATAGTATATCGAAAAAAGTCATAGTATATAGTATGTCGAAAAAGTCATAGTATGGTATGTCGAAAAAAAATCATAAAAAGTCATAGTATGGTATGTCGAAAAAAAATCATGAATAGTCATAGTATTGTATGTTGACAAAAGTCATAGTATGGTATGTTGAAAAAAGTGGTAAAAAATCCTAGTATAGTATGTCAAAAAAGTGCTAGCGTAGTGTTTAAAAAATCATAGTATAGTATATCAAAAAAAGTCATAGTATAGAATTTTGACAAAAGTCATAGCATGGTTTGTCAAAAAAAGTGATTAAAAAGTCATAGTATAGTTATCGATAAAGGTTTTGTGAATAATTTAAAGTTTGAATGACGTCTGTAAGTGAAAGTATGTAGGAGCAGTAGCATTTAGAAGTGGAAGAAGCCTGGAGAGGATTTAAAGATTGCTCCATTGACTTTCAATGTAAAAAGTAAAAAGCTAATATTTTAAAAACTATAAATGGTGGAAAAAAGTTGAATACAAACACAAATGTCCTTAAAGAACTGAACATTTTGATATTTGAATGTTTTTTGTAGTTGAAAGTATAATACTACTGTGAATGCTGCTGAATCAGCAGTCACAGAATGAGAACGAGACAGTAGTAAGAGCTGTCAGTGGTGTCCTGGAGTAACATGGTCTCTCCACAGGGGAGGGACATACAACCTGATCGGTTAAAACCCATAAACAGCAGCACAGATTAAAGTGATCAGGATTGGCTTTAGCAGGCTAGTAGTTACGCTATAAGTCAAATGGTATGCAGAATGATAGATTCAATCTGACAGGGGAAAATTAAAATGAAGCTGCCACGTATAATGCCCAGATAATCTACAGACCACAATTAGGCTTTACATCTTCAAGGGTGCACACACAAAAAAAACGTCAGTGTGTTAATTTATTTTGATTGCCTCTCAGATATATGAGTGATTGATAAATGTCAGCCCATTAATTTCCCTCCAAAAATCCCAACTACAATGTATATAGTCTATTTGGTTTTGTTTTGGGAAACCAAAAAAATTGTGTACAGCATAGACTGTGATGTCCAGAGCAAAAGATTTAAGTGTGAGATTTAAACTGTATAAACCTGTCTGTGGACAAAGCTTTTTTAGTATTCTGGGAAACTCCACCATTAAAGGGCCTCAAACCATATATCTGCTGTGATAAGAATTGTCTTTGCACGGGTGTAGATCACACTTAAGAGTTACTGTACATGCACTCATATTTGCCCTACTATCTCAGACATCCTCTCCTGTGTCTAACAAATCAAGTTATGTAAATGCAACAATACGGTGTGAGGGCAGGAACACGCTAACTCAGTGCTAACATTTTTTTAATGATAGAGACCTGAGGTGAAAATTCCATATTTCTTTTATTACATGTTGAATTGTTAAGAATGTAATCTAAAACATCCCATATGCAGGCGGCTTTCATTTCTTTTTGCATAAAGTGCTTTTGATTTACTAGCCCACAATGTCTTTTTCCTGCATGAAATAAATTATGGAGGTGAATTCCAAAAAAAGGAGACAGAGAGAGAGAAAGAGAGACAGAAACTACAGAGCGTACAGGGAGAGAAAGACTAAGGAAGTCCTCAAACCAAAGTTAGAGTGATCTGCCAAGTTTGGAGTGCGTATCAGCCCTCCAGGTTTTTATAGGATTGTATAAATATGGTGGGTGAAAAAAAAAAACGGGGCAGCTCAGCTCTTTAACTGCTTCACTGTTTATCTTTCTGTGCTTAGCTGGGAGATTAATGAGGGAAGTGGGTATTCATTAAACATTTAAAAAAAATAAACGGTGTATTTTATCATAAAACAGATAGTTCATGTTATGAAAACATTACAGTCTAGTGTTCAGCTGACACGTTTATCCAGAGCAGCTGAGTGCAACAGTAGAGAAAGTGTCAATTTTAACTACAACTTCAGTATAGGTTACCATGTTTTAAATGATATTTGTACTTGACATGCCATTTTTACTCATTATCTAAAAATCTAAATTACAGTTTGGAGAATTAATTTTTCTCTATTATATCCATTAATTCTTCCACCATTGCTTGCTTAAACCTTGTGAAGATGAGGGGTTACCATTCAGATCTTCACTGGAGAAGCAATTCAGAAGAGTGACAAAATGTGTTTGACTCCACAATATAATCCTTGGTGACTACTTTCACTTTGTTGTGCTTTGCGCTGACATTTTACTCCCTGGATGACTCTATACAGGCCTGTGAAATGTCACATGAAATGTTGACAAAACAGAGAGAAAGAGAAAGAAACCAACAAATGCATTATGTACTTCTTGGGCAATGACATGTTTTGATCTTGCTCCATTAAAGTTGTAGAAAAACACACTAATAGAGGAGACATTCTGCTTTTTCTGTGGACTATCAGAGCAGGAGTTAGGCACAGCGTTTGGACCTCAGGAACAACCTCAAAATGTCAATTTCAAGTGTTGGCAACATCAGTGAGCTGGTAGGCTTGAATAATAATCCATTTAACAGAATGTCTGCACAGGAGAGATCTTATCCAACAATGTATCATCAACTCAATGACTCAGTGAACTGAATCAATAGATAAATCTCTTTCTTCGTTTCAAAGCATCCTAATTTAAGCCTCACTATAAATTCTGCTTAGAATCCCCTGCTTCCAAAGCAGGTGTGTTTGATAATTAGATGTGGGTCTGGTAGTTGTCAACAGTGATCAGTGTGTGTGTGTGTGTGTGTGTGTGTGTGTGTGACAAGAGGCAAACTTGCCTGTTGGGTCCAGTTGCTGTAACCCACCAGCTATACCCATGACAAGGTGCACGCCTGGCAGTTTAAATACACGATGAATGAACACACAGCTGGTACAAACACCCCCACATCCGTTTTCAAAGCCGTTGAGTGGAGACAGGGAGTCAGCCAGGAGTTTCAGCAGACAGCAAAATAAACGTGAAAACGTACAATCCTAAAATAAATAAGAAGTACAGGAAAGATTCAGAGGTGTGCCTAAGCAATGTATGCCTGTTTTCACCTTCACTTCACCTTCACCCAAGGGTGTAATTTACATTTCAACTTTGGGGGGGAGACATCTGGGAGTTACTCATGACTACACAATTATAGTCATGCTCATAACACACTGCATATGCTATGTAACCCTTTGGCACTCAATACAAATTAGTAGTATCTAAACATAGTTTCTAAGAGACAGGGTTGCACTTAACTTGACATCCTGACCTGGACAGTGTATCAAGAAAAGAACATAATGATAATTGAACAGGATACATGTGCTGTATGTGATGTTGAAAATCATCACCAGTAACATCTTCAATTAGGGGTTCCCACAATAGAGGAACTTTTTTTCTGACAAGCCATTCATTTAAAAATCCAGACAGGATTTAAAGCTTCCCTCTCTCTCTCTCTCTCTCTCTCTCTCTCTCTCTCTCTCTCTCTCTCTCAATCAAAGCTGTTTCTTAAACAGCTGGGCAATTAGGGGCTCCTAAACTGCATCACCTCTCACATACAGAATAACTACATACAGAGTTCAGATGAGAACTTGCAGCGGAATCTCCATAAGCCGGAAGGTCTCCTGTGGGTTGGGAGTCTCCAATGACGGGCTGCTGCATGTAGAATTGGTACCCAACTTCCTTCCAGGCCCAGACACACTCAGCACGTCAAAATTCATTTAAACATAAATTCATCCCCAGCATGTGGACCGCCATAGGACAGCTATCTAATTCTGCTTCTTTTAACTTTACCTTCTTGTCTTGCAGGTTGAAGAAGTGGTCAGCCTGTTAATGGTGAACAATTTTGAAAAACACTTGAATTGTGTATAAAGCAAGTAATTATTATTTCCCCCCTATACACTGCCCCTCAGCACTGTTTAGTAAAAGCATTAGTGAATTCAGTGCTGTTGAGAAACCTTGACAATTCTGAGTGGTTTAAGAAATCCACACAACGAAAACTATTTTCGCTGAATAATCAGCCACACATTTTTTCTGGACTGGCACAGTCAAAAAAAAAGCATGGAATCCATATCCAATACATAGTGTATTTTCTTTTGTGAAAAAAATCCATTTGTTTCAACCACATTCACTATATTCGTGTTACACTATACTCTTGCTCTTATACAACTGTTTTTACTGTAACATGTATTTTATTGTATTTGGCAATGGGGATATTTCTACCTCTTGTTCTTCATGTTACTTTCCTTTAACAATTCTACTTTTCAATGTTACACATCAAGCTGCAATTACTCTGAACAACTTTATTCCCGAGGTTATTAGGTTTATGCCTTCGCAGCATTGCAGTTTTCTAGAAGTAGCAGAAATCTGATTGTTTAATGGAGCAGGCATTTAGCGCTTGCAACCCACACACATTGTTTATTTCAGGGAGATTGTTAAAAAAGTATATAAACACATGCTGGCCAAAATTACCATTCTGACTCAACTTGTTACCCTCAGTCCATAAATACATAGTTTATTAGGATCAGGCCCATTTCTTCTCTATCAACACAATGGTAAGGCATTTGGCTGGTGAGACTGGGTTGGGCTGGTTTGAATGATTTACAAAGGAATTATTTTCTCAGATAAACAGCTCCAGGCCACAGAGCTGATTGGGAGGCACTGCATAGAGCAGGAGCTGTGTCCTTAACTGTGGCTGTGGCACCGGCAGTGAGAGTGGTGTGATAAGCCCACAGGCTAAGAGATTTTAGAGAGTTTATATGTCTTACACCTTTCTATATATGCTCCCTGGGGATATTTCTGAACATGGGAATTTAAATTCAGCTTTAAGGATGTGTTTTAGTGTGAGGTCTATGTTCTTATCAACAAGGAAATCATCAAAATCATCTGGGAACTTCAATATGATTTGGATGTTTGATTGAATGGCACAGACACAGCAACTCAAGCAGAGCCACAGTTAATGGAGAAGGGGAGGGGAAAAGGTTAATTAAGAAGGAGATGAAATAAGTACCAGGGAGAAGGGGAGGAATTCAGTTTCAGTAAGAAGGAGAGGAAATACGTACCAGGGAGAAGTTGTCGAAATAAGGTCTGAAGAGAACTGGGAGCAAATAAGGTCCAGGGAGAAGGGAAGAAAGGTTCAGTGGGAAGGAGAGGAAATAAGTACCAGGGAGAAGTTGACAAAATAAGGTCTTAGAACTGGGAGGAAATAAGTATCAGGGAGAAGGGGAAGAAATACGTTCCATTAAGAAGGAGAGGAAACAACTACTAGGGAGAAGGGGAAGATATAAGGTTCAGGGAGAAGGAGACAAAATAAGTACCAGGGAAAGGTTGATAAAATAAGGTCTGAAGAGAACAGGGAGGATATAAGGTTCAGGGAAAAGGGAAGAAATCGGATTCAGTGAGAAGGAGAAGGAAAAGGTCCATTAAGAAGAGCCAGAAAGTGGCTCGGTTGGCTCAGTGGGTAGAGCAGGTGCACCTATACTTAGAGGGTTATGCCTCAATGCAGAGATCCAGGGTTCAAATCCTACCTGTGATGACTTCCTGCATGTCTTCCCACTTTCTCACCCAGCTGTCCTATCAATTAAAGGTGGAAAAGTCCAAAACACCCGCACACTTTTATGCTCTTTCTCTCTACTTGTCCTCTCCGTTTTGGACAAATCCGATTGTGTGTTAGTTTCCTCTTTTCCTCTATCAGTAATTACACACAGCATACCTTTTAGATTACACAGCTCATTAATAATACACTCCATACACCCACTAATAAGCAATATGGATAAAAAACATTCATATATCCACCCACGGACATGCAACCATACACACACTCACTACGCCTCTGAGCTATGACGAGATCATGTCCTGAGTACATTACAGCTCTTATTATTTTTAATTACAACATGGCCTTTAACTGTGGAACTGCAACAGTTACATAAACGAGAGCCCTAGTCCCCCACCCCAACTGTGGATCTCGAAATACAAACAGACGGCATCACAGCCCAGCCTGCCTTTACCGCAAAACACACGTCAGCGCCCAAGATTACCCTGCTGTGATGTCATGTCCTTTAAATGCTCCAGACAGTTAGGGTGAGAGAGAGCAGGAGGACCACATGCTTGAAATAAACACACACACAAGTGCATACGGTACACATAAGCATAAATGTGTGAGCGCAAATGCTCATGCTCACGTGCACACTCACAAACTGATCAGAGATACAGAAAAGGTGCGTGATGGTGGCTATAGTGAGAGAGAACAGGGGGACGTACAGGGCTGTAGTTTATGTCAAAAGCAAGGCTTTGGATATTCCTACGGTCAAGAGGGTAATGATGGGTGAGAGCAGGGTGAGAGAGGGGGCGAGTGGGGGACACTAGGGCATATAAATGTCACATTGCTGCAGTGATTTTTCTGTCAGGGCCTGTGGTTGTAACCTTAGCCTTCCTTTCACTGCTCTGCTATGCAAAATAAGGGCGTTGAAGTCCCAGGAACAGGCATACACAGAACATGCGGCTCATTGGTTTGGCCAGTCACGCACACACTCACACACGCACATGACCACAAACTATATTGACATTATTGAATATACAATGTAGATATACACTGTATATGTGTGTGTTCAGTATTTGTACTGCATGAAAAAAGCAAAACCAGTATAACAGACACATGCACACACACACACACACACACACACACACACACACACACACACACACACACACACACACACACACACACTGCGTCTCACTATCTTTGTGGGGACCGGTCATTGACATAATGCATTCCCTAGCCCCTTACCCTAACCTTAACCATCACAACTAAATGCCTAACCTTAACCCTTACCCTCACCCTAACCATAACCTATTTCTAACCATAATCCTACAACCAAGTCTTAACCCTCAAACAGACCTTTAACCTTGGTTAAAGCTGGTCGGACCCCACAAGTATACTGGACTCCCGGTTTTTGGACCCCACGAATACAGTTAAACGAGAACACACATACACACACACACACACACACACACACACACACACACACACACACACACACACACACACACACACACACACACACACACACACACACACACTGATGTGCAAATAAGAGCAACCATTTAGTCCTGTCCACACTGAGTTCATAGAGGGTTAGCAGGAGCAGCTCTCCAGCTGAGGTATAAAGATACAAATCAAACAAGACAGATGGACACACACGCTCCCTTGCTCAAAAACACACTCACTCACTCACTCACACACACACACACACACACACACACACACACACACACACACACACACACACACACACACACACACACACACACACACACACACACACAGAGACTTCTATAAAAGTTTGATGTAACCACACCATGCCCAGAGACGCCATGTACAAAAAACACGGCGTCAATTATCACATCAACATTCAGCCTTCATCAGCACAGCAGGATTTATAGCAGGCATGGGGGAACCAACAGCCAATTGTCCCTAACGCATTGATCGTTCCTCCATCCAAGATAAACATGCTGATGCTGATGAAGTGTGATCCGAGGGAACTCTTAAATGCTCCCAATACTTATTGCAGTTCTAAATCCCAATTCAACGCAGAGACCTGGGGACAAACCAAGGCTGAGAGCCAATGGTGTGTCTTGCATTGCAGTTATGAAATTGTGAGACCACCTACTCGGGTGCAATCAACACGCCTTTTCCCCTCCGTTGCCTCCCTGACCTCCAATCTAGCTTTCCTCCTTCCCCTTGCCACCCTTCCCTTTTTCCTCTTTCCTCAATCCTGACTGTCCATTCTGTTAAACTGGCCTAAACTCTAAAAACAGCCTGGGTGCATTTGAGTGGCAGGGGCAAGGCAGGGGGTTCCTGGGTCTCCATTTAGCTACTTCCTGTTTGAGGGAGTCAATATGTATGTCCCTGCAGGCCATTGCTCAGCGTGCAATGTGTAACCAAATGAGGCTTTTCGTAGACTCAATGGGCTGGCTGGCAGAGCTCAGATCACAGGTGCAAAGACTCCGCCGAATATGTTAAAGTTGAAAAATCTCCCTCAGCTTGTTTGTACACACACACACACACACACAAATTCTTTTTGAATGATCTTTTAAAAAATTCCAAGAGGGGACATGCAACCCTGGATGATGTCTACCTATCAAAGAGGGATCTCCATAGCCTACAATGGAACTGTCTGTGGTGATACAGACTGAAAAGGGACATCAATAGAAAGACTTTCTTGATGGCTTTCAAAAACTATTTTAACATTTGAACATCCCCCTGCAACACCAATATGCTGACAATAATCACAGTCCCCTTTAATTTCAATAAATAATTTTTATTGTAAATCATTAGTTGCTTTGGTACATGCAAACTTATAAAGAACTTCAGTATCAGAATACACTTTTTTGTTTGTTTTAGTTTTACCCATCAACAAACAAATTGCATTCTCATATGAGAAGATTGGGGATACAAGTACATTTTAAAACTGATTGAAATCCTGTGCTTGAGATAAACTGGCCAGGGGAGTTTTTTGGGACAGAAACATTTTGAAGGTCGAGTAAAAGTCTGTTGTTTAATGTGTTTTGAGTAAATTATTTACTTACTGATGACCCTTTTATTTCTAACTTTACCCTGATTGTTTTTCTCGTTTTCGTTTTCTTTTAGATTTTAAAATACTTTGTATTCCCATGCCTTCTTGGTAACCTTTCATTTTATTAGTGTGGAGCTTGAACTAGGAAATCCACTAAAGTTGAGCCTTTATATATTTTTTAAAAAGACAGTAAAAAAAAATCATGTTTAAGGAGACTGGTTCCTCCATAGTGGGAAAAAACGATGTGTGTTAGTGAGTTGTTACAATACTCGCTCCAGCCTGCTGAGGCAGTGCTGAGTATGAACTTTAACACACACACACACACACACACACACACACACACACACACACACACACACACACACACACACACACACACACACACACCAAAAGGTCCCCTGTTGGCTAAAATTAAAATAAATTCCCAGAGGGTCTTAGAAAATTTACGATTTAAAGCAAGAATGTGTAACAACGCTGAGGTCCACTGTCGGACAGGTATGCAAGTGACGAAACACGCACGCATGCACGCACACAGACAGTATTAGTACAGCTGGCTGTCAGGTCCTCAAGCTCACCAAGAGGTCCATAAGTACTGAAGGCTTTTCTTCCTGTCACAGCATGGGGTACACAACTAACTCTGTGTATGAGTGTGTGTTAAGAGTGTATGTTTTCAGCTGGCACCTCTCAACCTTGGCAGCAGTGTATCCTGGAACGCACAGGAACAAATTTGTCTTTGGGGTTTGGTTAGGTTTTTTCAACTCTGATGTGTGTGTTTGTGTTTGTGTGTTTGTGTGTGTGTGTTGTCACCACTGCAGCCAGTGAGCATGTGGCCAGAGCAGCAGGAAAAAAGGTAAAGGAGTATGGAGATGGAGGTAAATAAGCACAGAGCTGAAGACAAGATGCTTAGAGGGCAAGGGAGGAAAATAATGACCCCATGTTAAAAAAAAATCTAATGGACGACAGTGATCTTGCATATATACAATCCATGCAAAAAAGGATACAATCCTAACAAGCTCAGTGAGCACCAAAATAAATAGCCTATCAAATGCTAAAAATTCTTTTCTCTCCTTGCTTCTCTAAAATTAGATATTCACTACTGTAAGCCTATCCTCTTCGCAAACATAAGAATACGTGCACAATGAGTTGCAGAGCTGAGATTTTGCTAGTCACCCTGTGGAATTCTGACAGAATCGTGTGTGTGTGTGTGTGTTTTCCCAGCTTGTCTTAGCTGTGGCGTGTTGTGGTGACCAGGCCTGTGTGTGGTCCTGGTGTGGTTCAGCTGCTCAGAATCATTTCCATTCAAACATGTCTGTGGTCCTTAATGCAAACCACCAATGTTATCCACGCCATCGGAGGTAACACCAAAAGCTTTGCCCTCTGTGTGACCCCTTCTATGTGCGTATGTTGTGTTCATATGTGTTCGTGTTAATGCATGTGGGTGTTTGCACAAATGTCATGTGTGTGAATATGTGTGTGAGTCACTGTCATCTGTCTTCCGGCATATCAGCAAAAGAGATTTCTCATTTAGTCAAGATAATGGCGAGCAAACAGGGTTAGAGTGGTGTGAGTGCTGATGAATGGGTGTGTTTTGAACTGCAGGGGCCCTTTAGGGCATTGTGTCCCAGTGATCAGTGACTCCTCTCTCAGGGGTTCCTTCCCACCACAAACAGCAGCGTAGATCGGATCATTGGTAAGGAATGTGGAAGCTTTCTCATAAGATACCTTCAGTGGTGTTTCTCTTACTCGCCCTGTCTTTGAGTGTCTCTTTTGATGGACCGGGGTTATAGGAGTGAACTGGCATCCATGTGAACATTTGTCTGCTGAGCCAAACATGTAAAGACACAAGTCTTTTTTCCATAAAAACAGGCAAGAAATCTGTCTTTTTCAATAGATCTTTAACACATTCAGCCTTTCACGTTATTTCTTTTATTTATTACATTCTGTTACTGTTGTCTTTCCCTTTTCTGTTTTTAAAGTGTTCAAAAATGACAATTACTGTTTGACATAACATAATCACACAAAGTCAACTCGCTGAATGCCCTTCTCACCTGCCTGATGTGCATGTATGAGCAGTGCAAATTCAATTTGGAAAAGAGTGTATTTTAGCATCTGCAGGGGTTATGTTTCCCCTACATGTGTGTGGTGGGAAACAGCTTACAGAAAACAGAGATGAACATTTATCAGTCACAGGACCCGAGGTGGCATCAGGGCTGCCATTGTGGCAACTCCCCAGAAAGAAGATTGCTTTCCCACGTCTGCCTTTTGTACACACATTCCCATAACTCATCTGGCAAACAGGAAGGAATCACACACCCATTTGGATTTGTGACCCAAAATAGCTCCAATCCCATTATGCAGTGATAAATGACACACCAGCAAGTCAGGGAGTCTTTGGACCATAGAAAGAGGAAAACACGATCAACTGGAAATGATTAGAGTACCACAGTTCTGCTCAAGGGATAACATCAGTGAAACAACAGAGAACAGATTAGACCGCTAGGCTGGTGAGAATTACCTCCTCAGTGGCAGAGGAAGAGGGGGGTTTGTAGAACTGGCTAGTTCAGAAGTGGGGATAGAGAGGTGATAAAACATGTCCCGTTGTTGACCACAGGGACCTTGGTGTTGACATGGAGACCACAGCAGAGCGGCCTCTTGCCGGCACTGGTCTCTGAGAACCGCTGTTGGTATTTTCACTTATTGTTACTGTACGCACACACAAACACATACGATGTGTTGACATGGCACAGGAATCCTATTCTCTAATGGATGTGTATGTTTCTCAGAAAATGTCGAAGGAGTTTTGTGTCTATTTTCTAAACAAATACAAATGTATGTGGTGGATGTCCTTTGATTTGAGCGTCATGGCCTTTTCCATTGTCTCTCTTTGTGTGGGGGATAGGCCTCTGGGGCTTACACGAATGACAGAAGAGCGAACCACCATATGTACTTACACACACAAATACATGCATGTGCACATGCACACACATTTCTGCTCATGTGGAGGCCAGAAAGCAGCCAAATATTTTTCTACAGCCAAATACTAAGAGCAGACACTGTATTCATCAGTCAAATCTGCCAACAACAATAGAACAGTCTATAAGGATGAGACCTGATGCTTCAAATTAACTCTATTGTTCTGTTGAGCCCTTCAACAACATGGCTTTCAACAACAGCATACATTTTAAACATCATTTTATTTCAAAAGTACACAAACAGGACCAATATCGTTCAATAAGGCAAAGCTCAAATACTAACAACCACTCACGTCAGAGGACTCAAAATCTCATAGTCACAGTTTATGGGTACCACTTGCAAATCATAAATAAAACTCTTTTTTCTTCATATATAGACTAGAACTTATTTTCTCATCATGAAAAAAAGATCATTAGACAAACATTTTATTACAACCCCAGTCACATATAATCATCTTCATCTTCAGTATTATTTTTTATCTTCAGAATCATTATTGTCCATGAAAAGTCAAAGTGGGCCAGGGAGACGGTGTACCTGTCTTTCTCCACATGGGTGTTACGGCTCTAATGCCCAGTTCCAAGGCCAACTACAGACCCCAGCCCTTAACTGCTACCTGAAAGGACTGAACATATTGGTGTGAGTGTCAGTGGCTTTTTTAAGCTACTGTGTGCATTGTTAGCATTCATTCTATGTTCAAAACTTTATATCTCCCCAAAAACCTCCTCGTGCAGCTCATGTGATGTTGCTAAAGCACCGTAATGATCACTACTTAGCAGCTGTAATCCATTATCAATCCTTTCAAATACGTGTCTTGTAGGGAGGTACCTCAGGGCTCGGGACATAGGTGGTGAGTTGGAATTGGGCACAGTTTTATAAGGGGCAGGAGTGTTTTTTTCTGTGGCATCGTTGCGATTCTTTTGCATGCCGAGCCAAGCCGATTCAAGTCAAGTTGTGGATGGAGAGGCGTGGCCAGCTCTGGTCACCTAGAGAACAGTGCCAGGAGGACGCAGAGCAGTGTTGCTACAAGAGACGGGGTGATACCCACAGCTCCTCCACACTCCATTGAGTTCTCCTAGAGAGAGAGAGAGAGAGAGAGAGAGAGAAGGGGGGGGGGCAAGATATGAAATATTTTAATAAATCACAAAAGCAGAATTTGCAGCAGATATATTATGAAAGAAAGTACTAGAATAGTGAGTGATCTCTGTGTGTGCGTGTGTTCGTGGAGCAAATACCTCTGGGTGAAAAGGGTGACAGGTATCTGGGCGCCTCCTGTCCTTTTGCATCTTCAACCTCTCGCACTTGAGAGATTCATTATGTGCAGCTACAGTTAAGGCAATAACAGACAATGTGTACCCTCTGCAGGGTGTTTTCCTGCTGGAGTGTATGTCTTATTTATAATGGAATGAAACGCATGTTTTTGAGTGCACCATGGAAAGAGGTTTGTATGGCGGCGGTAATACTTTTGCTTTTTCTAACCCAACACAATAGCAGGCTTTATGCTACAATAGGCACTCAACAACAAAATAAACAGTGGTGGACATGTATATACAGTGTGACTGTACTGCATAAAGGTTCAGAGAGGTGCACATTGTAGGCGAATCCAGCTCGGGTATGTGGTGACTAAGTTACTAAACTCTAACTCCACTCTGAGCTGTGTCTGCTATTGATCAGTATGCCATCGCAGTACGGGTTGTAAAACAGTCCAAACACAGCACTGTGAAACAGACTCTTAGAGTGCTGTCTCAAAGCCTTCCGATCCTGACCCTCAAAAAGCTCTTATCTCTTTCATCCACAAAAAAGGTAATGGACAAAAAAAACTCCCCAGAGCTTCCCCACAAATTAAAATCCTCTCGCTATTTACATCCTGGTAACATTCATGGAAACACACTGGCTATAACTACAGTAATGTGACACTGGAACTCATGAGGTGGACGAGACTAGACCTCTCCATTCAAAAACATAAACAGGTGATACTGTTATTTTTCTCATTAGGGGGAAACAGCCTAATCGGAATGATTGCAATGAGCCAGCTGTATAAAACATTTAAGTCACCCTCAAATAACATAAATTAATTCATTCATTATTCTTCTGAGTGAGTTTACTGCAAAATGTGAGCTGTGACAATTATTAGTTTTTATGGCTTTTTATCAAGTTTTCTGTCGAGGTTGTCGAGGTTTTACTGTGGCTGTTGCTTTACATCCCTTTTAAATGTAGCTCCAAATCATCCTGGTGCCACATCCTCACAATCAGGATACCAAGAGACTACAGTGGGTATAGAAAAGAATCACCCCCCTTTAAAATAATCACATGTTGTTGCTTTGCAGCCTGAAATGAAGACAGACAGTTTTTGCTTCATCCAGCTGTATTTACTCAGTGCAACTTATAACATCCAAGTGAAAGATATAACACCAACATGTCGTAAAAAAAACATAATCACTGAGTTGGAAAAAGGATCACCCCCTTGTTTCAGTATTTTGTTGAACCACCTTTTGCTTTAATTACAGCCTTTAGTCTGTTGGGATATGGCTCTACTAACTTTGCACATCTAGACGTTAAGAGTGGCAATATTTGACCGCTCTTCTTTGCAGAACTGCTCAAGTTCAGTTAAATTTGATGGTGACCGTTTGTGGACTGCTGTCTTCAAGTCATTCCACAGATTTTCAATGGGGTTTAAGTCTGGGCTCTTACTAGGCCATGCAAGGACATTCACCTTTTTCTCCTTTAACCATTGTTTTGCTGTGTGCTTTGGGTCATTGTCATGTTGGAATGTAAATCTTTTCCCCATTCACAACTTTCTGGCAGAGAACAGCAGATTTTCCTCAAGAATTTGACAGTATTTTGCCCCATCCATTTTTCCTTCTATGCTGACAAGTGCTCCAGTACCTGCTGCAGAGAAACAACCCCATAACATGATATTACCACCTCCATGCTTTACTGTAGGAATGGTGTTATTTGGATGGTGAGCTGTATTGGATTTTCACCAGACATATTGTTTGGCGTTGAGGCCAAATAATTCAATTTTAGTCTCATCTGACCATAACACCTTTTCCACGTGGCCTTAGAATCTTCAAGGTGCGTTTTGGCAAAGCTCAGTCTTGACTGCATGTGGCCTTTCTTGAGGAGTGCCTTTTTTCTTGCAACCCTCCCATACAAGCCACATTTGTGGAGAATTTGTGATATTCTTGTCACATGCACACAATGACCACTCTTTGCCATGAATTCCTGCAACTGCTTCAGAGTTGCTGTAGGCCTCTTGGTAGCCTCTCTGACCAGTTTCCTCCTGGCTCTTTCATCCAGTTTGGAGCGACGTCCTGACCCAGGGAGGGTCTGTGTTGTACCAGATACCTTCCACTTCTTAATAATAGACTTCACTGTGCTTCTAGGCACTGATAAAGCCTTTGACATTTTTTTGTATCCATCTCCTGACTTGTGCATGTCCACAACTTTATCCCGGAGATCTTTTGACAATGCCTTGCCACCCATAGTTGATTGTTTTCTTCAGTTGCACTACCAAGGACTGAAATGTTTCAGGAAAAGCTTGTTTCATGTTGAGCTAATCAAAATGACCACAGCTGATCACAGTTGAAAGTCAATTGGCTTTGTGTGCTATTGAGAAGGTGATTAACTACACCTGGTGGGGTTTACAAGTCATTTTTAGGAGCGGGGTGATTCTTTTTCCAACTCAGTGATTCTGTTTTTTAATTTGTAATTTTTTTGTTTGTATAATATCTTTCACTTGGATGTTATAAGTTGTAAATACAGCTGAATAAAACAAAAATTGTTTTTGTCCGTTTTCATTTTAGGCTTCAAAGCAACAAAATGTGATTATTTTAAAGGGGGGTGATTCTTTTCTATACCCACTGTACAATTTGCACACTGAATTTGTTTACTCAATCACCCACACCTCTCCAGTCTTTGGCCAGTAAAGGATATACATGATTTCGATGGGGTCCATGGTTATTGGCTCAAACATGCTGCAGTCACACTTGTTGTCCACCACCACCATGAAGAGATTACTGCTGGGGATCTGCTGGATCACAAAGGACCTGCCAATCAAAGCACAGGCAGCCAGAAGCAAAAAAAGATGAGGAAGGAAGAAGAGAGAGGGAGCAAGGGAGGATTGGCAAGTTGACAAGGCGCATGTGTATGATATAAATTTCCATGTGTGTCAGAGGATTTGTGTTATGAGTGTTCACATTCTCCCCTGGCGGAGGGAAGATGCACTGAAGAGACTCCACTGGATGCATGTCAAGGAGATGACTTGTCTCACCGCCAGCTGTCAATAAACATACAGAGTCATCGACAGACACACATATAAAGTATACACATACTTCTCTAACTCAATCCATCCCCTCCTCTTCCTCATTCTCTTCCCTACCTTCTTTTTTGTCTTTGTTATATACTCTCCAAGGCGAGCACCAATGAAGTGTTGCAGAATATAAAACACTCCAAAGGGAGACAAATGAGAACCACACTTTTGTACTCATAGATTCCCATGGTTGTGTTTTACTGGCCTGAGAGATCAGGCCTCGCCTCGGCCTCCTGTCCAGTGATTTATGACCGTGGATAAGCTTTATGAAGAAGAGAGGTCATAAAGATGATCTCTTCTTTCTGTCACCCTTCCTTTCTTTATCTTTTGCTTTTTCTCCCTCCCTCTCTTCTGCCACAGCTGGATGATATATTGAGTTTACTGTGAAGCATTTATCAGACACGTATGAGAACAGGCACGTGTGACTGAGTCAACACACAAATGCAGAAATACACATTCTTAACTCTTGTTGGAGGAAGTGAGACAAAGAGGGAGAGACATGATAGATCAAAACAGACCGAGGAATATCTCAATCCTTACTAATTCAATAGCATGACCAATTTAATCTGACCACAAACAGCCTCCAATCCCTGAGTAGCACCAATCCACCGCACTCTAATACAGTTATCCCACTGTGACCAACCAAACCAGCCCAGCAAATAGGCCAAGCCAGTTCCAATCAGGCTGAATTAGGATCTGCTGATGTTTAATAATCTGTGCTCACCCCTGTACAGTGCCAGGCCGGCCCAGCCCGCTGATAGAAAGCAGAACAAGTGTTCTTGGAGAAAAGACTTGCACAGCTGCTGGCCTTGAACATACCCAGTGCTGGGAAATGGAGCACTACCCCGCATATGAAGGCACACACTTTGACACAAACAAGAATGTGTGCAATATACACAGATACACAGAGACAGACATTCATGCATACTCTCTCTCGCAAGCAAACAGTCGGTAAAATCTTCTTGACATGGTCTCCTAGTGCTGTGGCTTTTAGTGATTTTGGCCAGCAGAGAAACAGACAACAAAGACATCCAATAAGTTACTCTGAGAAAAGATAAAGAGCAACAGTGAGTGGCATAAAAATAAGGCAGTGAAGGAGAAAGACACACAAAGACTTGGTGACAGAACTTGTCTTCCTCTCAAATTTCTGCTAAAACCTATCATACAATCTGTAGCTGAGAACACATTTTGATCACGAAGGAAAATGTCTTATCTTTCCAGAGTCAGCTGTGCTGAAGCCTATTTTAGGGGTTACAGCTAAGATGATAACATTTCACAATACATTTTGCTTTACACATGCTTTGTTTTTGATGCAGAACAGTTTTTCTACATTATGTCTGTGTTCAGTTTTGGTTAAATGCAATATTTATGTGTGCTATGTAGAGGATGTTCACATTTTCCAATGATTTAATCATTGCATAACTTCACCATAGCCATAACTGCATGCACTGTATGGTTTTCAGAAATATCTGTCATCACAGTTAGAGAATTTGCCCAGTAATTACTGTGTGTAATTTAACAATTACTTATTCAATGAGTTGAAATTGCTCCAATAAAATCTCAACAAACAGACTGGAGCGTTTTCAGAGAAATGGTGTCATTTTATTTCCATTTCTCTCATTACTTTTGGGGAAACTGGGTACCATGATTCCAGTATTCTCTTTTTAAGCCTTTTTACACATTCCACATGATTCTAATATACAGTATATTTGGGAGGAGGTTTTAGAATGATTTTAAATTAAAAATACAGATGCAGCATAAAGCTTACAACAAAAGGTCCTGATTGAGTAACATGAGCCATCACATTTTTTTTAAACAGAAAAATTAAATAAAACAATGTGAAACATGTAATCAAAATGTCAGGCATTAAAAAAAGGTACTGTTTTCTAAGAAAATTTAAATCTAAAAATGTATATAATTATTAATTTAGCATGTACAAAATAATCAAGACTCCACAATGGATAATAAAAATATCAAAAAACATAAAATCTCTTCAAAATGTATAAATGCTGGTCCCATAATGATAGCTATATACTGTACTGTATGTGTATATATATATATATATATATATATATATATATATATATATATATATATATATATATATATATATATATATATATATATATGTCTGATGGATCGCCCTGGATAAAAGTGTTTTCAGCAGACAACAAATGATTTAAATGTGTTTCTCATTATATATATATATATATATATATATATATATATATATATATATATATATATATATATATATATATATATATATACAGTATATAGAGAATGCATTTCAAGAAGGTCTAATAGATGAAACCATGTCTACACGTCTGACTGTAGCGCTGAAGCTGTAGCTCATTGCAACTTTAGACTTCTCTGTTTTTGGGACACTGCTAGTCTGGGACAGTCCAGAGAAAGCAAAGGAGCATGTGGAGCAGTAGAATATATGGCCACAAGTATTGTCACTAATAGTGCCCTTGAAGACCTTCTCTGGTTAGAGACACGACACACTCTTTGTCGTAAATCTCATGTTACAGTCTAGAGAAGCTGGCTATATATTAACGGAGGTTAAATAATCCTATAGAGCCACTTAACCTTTTATATCATTCATTAGATTTCATTGTTTCCTATGATCTGTCACTCTGTCTCACCTATCAGGAAGTAATGGACAAATACAAATACCGACATCACATGCACACATACAGTCAAAATACAGTAAAGAGAAGTTTAAAAGGCAAGAGCTTAGAGTATATTTCCTAGAGCATAAAGCACACAATTGTCCCCATGAAAATATGAGAGAAAGGCCTCAGTCAGCCTATAACATAAAACAGATGTTTATCACCAATATCCTTGTATTAGTAATATGAGCTATAAAATTCCATATAACTGAAATAAAAACTAAATTTTACTTTGTCAAATTCATTGTGCTTTAAAAAAGATTTATTTGAAGGCGAGATGTTGCTCAGAGCACATAGCCCTGCCCGCTAATCCCAGTCCTGGTGTCATCATTGGAGATGAGACCATTCTTCTGTCATGCGTGTGTGTGTGTGTGTGTGTGTGTGTGTGTGTGTGTATACAGCATGTGTGTTTGGTGGTCTGACTGCATCCCCAACCGCATTTTACTCCTAGCACCCAGGGCAGTGGTTACCCTGCTGACCTTGTGGGGCTGTACCAGCAGCAGACACACAAGGAAAACACACACACACACACACACACACACACACACACACACACACACACACACACACACACACACACACACACACACACACATATTCTGAGCCTCCCTGGCAGTTCCACAGCTGGGAGCAATGAAAGGCCCATTGGAGGGATCCAGAGAACACCCCACAATTGCCTGACAGAAAAGCCCAAATTGTTAATGGGGACCACACTCATTTTCTCATTTTTAAAGGAAGCCTTTTTTCCACCTCTCTCCCTCATCTCTAAATGCCTCGTATTTCAAACTGCCGGAGGAGAGAGTTAGTGTCTGTGTGTGTCTGTGTGTGTGTGTGTCTGATGGATCGCCCTGGATAAAAGTGTTTTCAGCAGACAACAAATGATTTAAATGTGTTTCTCATTACCAGGGATTATAGAGATACAAATATTTCACCAAGATGGGCGTTAACAGGATAATTCATTTTTCATTGTTAGCTTGTTTTATGGAGCGTATTTCTTATTGAACAGTAGACAGATATTTTGACCGTTGTCGTTGCTGTGTTGTTGCTATGTGTGTTCACATATGTCTGCATGTGTCTCATACTTGATGCAGCCGTCACAGTCAACATTGCCCAAGTTCTCTTTGATGGTTCTCTCGGAGATAAAGGCCGGGTACTCTGTGTCACATGGTACCTGCATGGTCCGACCTATCCTCTGAGCTGGAGGGAAGAAGGAAGAGAAAGAGCAAGCAAGAGAGAGAGAGAGAGAGAGAGAGAGAGAGAGAGAGAGAGAGAGTCGTGCAACATCCATTTCAAAGGAAAATACATATTTAAAATAGTTATGCAAATAGATTGTAAGCAAACAGTTAAACACACCACATCCTTGTAAATATACAAGCTTGAAAGAAAGCTGCATTTCTGAACCAGAGCTGCCTCTTGTCCTGCTGGATATTTCTAGTGTAAATCTAGGCCAGACATTAATGCAACATTGCTTGAACTCTCCTGCCACCCAGAGGTTTTAAACAATGCTACAAGATGGAAAAGTGGGGGAGGCAAAATCAAACATTTTTCTATATGGTACAATATTTTTTAAAGTAGGTTTATTAAAGCAGAGGCTAATATAATCCAAATTTGCATATGGAATCTAAACAATACATGTGGTTTTATTTAAAAAGAAATGTAATGGCACTTTTTTTTTACAACACACACATTTCTAAAGAGGGTGGATTATGTGTGTGATTAGAAAGGAGCAGTTTAATTACTGGATGTCAGCAGTGCAGCAGTATTGTGTAAAAAAAAGTGTGCGCGCAGTTGTATATAAACTATACACATGTGAAAAACACAGCCTACATGTATAAACGTCTGGGATTAGTTCAGCTTGAATGGCTTTGTAGATTGGGTTACGGCTGCTAAATTGGGGAGTTTCAGCTGTGTGTCACAGGCCTGTGTCTCTTTTGTAAAAAGATACAGAAAGTGCTGCTAAGACCTGAGGCTAGCCAGCTGTGAAATTGTCTCGACTGCTTGGCGAGCAGCGATGCCCAGCTTCACTTCATTCGGAATAAGAGTGTGCAAGAAAAGCATTTTATAGACTTTAATTTTGTGGTTCTTTCTATCTCTCTCTCTCTCTCTGTCCCCCACCCCCCCTTACTTTCACGTACGACATATTTTCATATTAGTTTTGGCTAGAATTAATACTGCAAAATGCTCAGTGAGGCTTTAATTTTAGACAGGCAAACAGTATTCAACACACCGTAAAACATAAGGCATCACAGCTCATGCTCAAGCTTCATAGCTTGGCGGTTATCATACGAGAATTTGCGTGTTTGTGGAAGAAAGTGAGACAGAAAAAGAGAAAAGGAAAGACATAAAACCAGGAGGAGAGAAAGAGAGAGAGAGAGAGAGAGAGAGAGAGAGAGAGAGAGAGAGAGAGAGAGAGAGAGAGAGAGAGAAGGAGAGACCCTTCTTACAGATTATAAAACCATCAAGTATAACCCCGTGGACACTCAAACAAATGCACAAACACACACAGACACAGACACACACAGACACAGACACAGACACACACACACACACACACACACACACACACACACACACACACACACACACACACACACACACACACACACACACACACACACACACACAGAGGTCACTTGAGGCGATCTCATGTTCGGCCATTAATTTTTACTTTTTGGTTTTGGATTGTGCCTCTTTACTCTGTTTTTCCAGTGGTCACACTGACTGGGCCGAGAGGAAATGGAGGGGAGATGGCGAAGATGACGACTGGAGGTCAGTGCTGAGGACACTGGTTGTTTATTCTGTCCGCAATGAACTTTGTTCCATGTGAACTTAAGCGTTAGGACAAAAAACCAAAAGTGTTTGCGTCAGTGTAGGTTTTCGTCTTTGGATTATTCTTTTAGAAATACAAATAAAACATAATAAAAAGAATCATGTCATACTAAAAGACGTTCATGTTTTTATGGGCAAATGCAAAATGACTTATTTCCCTTTCCTTTCCAAGACACAAAAAAAACTATTACTGAAAAACACTTTTTTTTATTTAGAAACTGGCCAATTAGGTGTCATTCATTTATTGCTGCATATGGTTATGTCGAGGTATAAGCCTTGAGCTATTAAGTTAAAAACAATTCGGTCAACTTTAGAAATATTTGATGTTTGGGAGCTATGAGATCCATAAGAACGTGTCTGTGTTCACAATGCTTTAAAAGTGATATGAATTGGAAGAAGAAAAAATCCAATATTTGTTTCTGGAAATGGAAACAAATATTTTTGGATCTTTGAATGAAAAAACCCCTTTCTTTTTCTTAACGTTGAAAATACAAGATCATAACTAAAAAAATGAAAGTACACAGACCCATATGACATGTAATTAATGGGTGCTACTATTGACAATCTTGGTTACAGCGAAAATCTTTTTTAGATGTAAAAAACTATATTTGTAAAAAATAAATTGAAAAGCATGTATATTGGTGCAATCATTTACAATCAAACTTGTACAAAGTTGTGTACAAATTACACAAATGTAAAGTGAGAATATTAATCCTTATTCTTTCTCTAGCTGTATCTTAATAGTTGAGTAGAGATTATTATTTGAGGATCAGAATTATTTACAACTTTATTTACATCTAATATAACCATTGTGGCTATTTTCAACTTTAACAGACATTCAAAATAAATTACGATGACCCATTTGAGCAGCTCTTACAGTACATACAGTGCTGTGTGCATCCATGAAGCCTTTGGAATGTCATGTACGTAGACAATGTTGTTATATATAAACTGTTATTACAATTTCAGTATAAGCTAAATACTTTTATATGAGTGTGTGCATGTGTGAGTTTTCTTCAGACACACAGGGAGAGCGAACAAGCATATCACCAAAGAGTGCGTTCTTACCTTTCGCTGTGAGGTCAGAGTACCACCAGCCGCACAAGTTAAACTCCACCAGGAATCTAAATACGGAGAAGACATCGACAATAACAAAACACTCCTCCAACACATGCTTATATAATACATACTGTAACACTCTCTACTGCATTCCAAACATTTTTGAACCACACGATAAAAGTTTCGGGAGAAATTGTATATTTTCACAGAAAACAATCAATTGAACTATAAAAGCATTTATGGCACATATATACAGTAAATCTTTCTCTCATTGCCAGTTATCCTATTGCAATTCCATTGTGTTTTTATGCCTCTTAGATGCCGCAAAGTTGTTCTGTCCATTTAACCATGAAACCCTTTTTCAAGAAGTGAGTTAATCGTCTACTGAGAATTCTCAATTGTTGATATGCCCAAATCTGACTCTTTTCATGCGGGTAACGCAAGAAATTATCTCTGAACTTCAGTCTTGACTTATCCAAAGCTTGTAATACAGGTTATCTTTTATTCATCTCGTAATTAGTCAGTTTTTTTTTTTTATTCAGATGATTTGGTTATACAAAGACAAACAAAAATGTATGCACTGTGACATGATGTAAAATTAGGAATGATAACTCAATCCTCCCATGATGCACTGTGGTGACAACAGACCACCCAAAAGACTCTGCAAAAACACAAGATGGCATCACAGGAATACCCACGCTACAGGAAACATCAGGTAGCCATTACTGTTCATGATCACGTCAATGTGCATGCGGAGGCACACATAAACAAACATACAGTTTATATATAGCCACATCCACACACTAACAGGAGAGGCCACCATACGAGGCCTCAAAAGCACATGTATGCAGCGAGCGTATGCTATTGCAGATTCTCACATACACAGAAGTCTTACATGACAAGCTCAGTCAGGATCCACTTCACAGCGGAGAAGAAAGCAAAGTAAGGCTAAAGAAAAGAAGAGAGAATATTGATCAGACACTAAAAACACATAAAACATGGTCCCAACTCTGCATCGCACGGAGCGCAAACAACAAGGGTGAACAGAATGAAAAAATGCAGTACTTACATCCAACAGTGTGTGGCCACTGTCACTGCTCTCTGAAAAAACCCAACATAGAGCCTGGTAGTCATACAAAGTGACCCTGAGTAAATAGAAATAAAAAAGAGAGGACAGATACATCAGAAATAGAGATAAAGTTAGCTAAAGATAGATAGAAAGTTTGACATGTTATGTATGACACATAATGCATTTGCCAGGAAGATATATAGCCCAGATAAGGTGATATAAGTCTTGATTCACACATTATCTCTAATATTCCATGCCTGCGGGGCCTTTTTGACTGCTGTGTGGGAGCAAGAAGGAAAGATCCCACGTCTGCTTTACCTACGGATAATATATTGGATGGATGTGGCAAGAATGCGAAAAGGAAAGTAACTGAAAGCCGAGGGCTTCCTGAGAGGTTCCTCAAAGTAATGTAGGATGGTGTGTGTGTATGTGTGTGTGTGTGTGTGTGTGTGTGTGTGTGTGTGTGTGTGTGTGTGTGTGTGTGTGTGTGTGTGTGTGTGTGTAGATGATTTGGGGATATTGAGGGGGATATCAGAGGATTTAAGGACTTAGTAGACCCTGAGGGTGTGAGGTATGGGTCTGTCTGGGTGAGGTTATTGAAGGGGTTCGTAACACACACAAACACACTGGACGTCTCTTTCTCATAGCCCGTGGACAAGTTCCTATATACTTGACATGTGCATGTGTGTGATGTCTGAGTGGGCATGATCTATCCGCAGCCCTGGGCGATGCTTAAACCTCAGTCACAGTACCGGTGACACACAGCTCCAACACACCGCCAGGAACCAATTAGCGCTAAGCCAGGCCACATAATGGTGTTACCAGCAAACTTTGACTAATGTAATGTCTCTGAATTGATGTTGAATTGTGTGTGTGTGTGTGTGTGTGTGTGTTTTTTTTCATGGGTGTGTGACTGCTTTATATGAGTGTGTGAGCCTTCATTTACTCTGCATGGGAGCATACCATCATTCTCAATGTTTTTATTGATTTACATTTCTATTGCTTGTTTAAAAAGATGGATAATCCAAACGTAACTCAAAATAATTTGTCCACATGTGTTTTCATCTGCAGCCTTGATGCTGACAGATAAATCCAAGCTGGCAGCTTGGTGTCGACTTTAAGTGGCACACTTAAAAACGTCTTTAATGTTTTTTTTTGACAAGACAAAAACTGTGCTGCAACTTAGAGTATTAATTCTCTACAGATGGCACTTGTTAGGACAGATCTCACTGGATTCATTAGTGTTAAGATCCATAAGCTGGTTTACTCATCATGCTCATACTTCACCGACACAAGTTCTATTATTCATTTATCATACGTCGTCCTTAATTTAAAACAATCCCTCATCCGACATTAAAGATTCATTGAAAGCACTTGTAGGCCGCTTTGTTTTTTACGAGTGGGACTATAAACTAAAGCTGTCAGCTTTTGATTTGCATCCCTATGATAAACAGGCGTGGCTGTCTACTTGTGCGATGATTTGTCACATGATTTTTATGCACTGAGACAGCATGGCTAAAATCTCCTCACCCACATCCCGAAGGCACAACTGCAGTGTTGGAAATATGGTTGTAAGCTTCTGCAACTAAGTTCTCTAAAGATTCAACGGATATTAGACCATACCAGTTTGACTACACAGTCAAACTACAATATCTGCCTGTCTCTGTCTGCTTCTCTATATTTCTTCTCTCTAATACTGGGAAAGTTATCCTCTCGGGTTAAATTTCCAAATTAATTGCAGAAAGTCACCACCCACTGCTCCTGGCATTTCTACAACAAGCAGTATATGCCTGAATGTGTCTACGTGTGTGTGTGTGTGTGTGTGTGTGTGTGTGTGTGTGTGTGACTTCAAGTTTCTCCTAATTCCTTCGTTTCAGGAAAAGATTTGCTGTAATCCCCTAACGGAGAATTCTGCTCAGCGAGGGGTCGGAGTTCAGCACTGAATAGCTCAACACGATTGGCCAAGTTAAAAGCTGTCAGCGCGAGGTGGGATGTGCTCTCATTCTGTGGCCTGCCTGATATTATGCACATACATTTACACACACATTCATACCTACACTTGTGCTGGCACATATTATAAGTACACACTATTACACCCACACACATATACAGTTTGAAGTTGTTGGAGCAGTTTGATACTTACCTCTTGAAAGAGCCCATCTGCAGAAGCTTACTCATTACAGCTCTCTCTGCTTCTCCAAAGAATTTTCCTGTCTGAGAAAGAAGAAAAAAAATATTTTTTTTTCATAAAAATGTCAAACTAACATCCCCTTAAAACTATGTGTTTATAAGAAGGTACAGGTACAAAAGTGGACACATGTCCAGATCGGACTGAATGAGAGAAACCTTCAATTGCAAACCCTAAAGCATGCAGACACAACCCATTGCTACATGGTCTGTGGGATCACTCCTTCTGCTCAGCTAAAAGATCAAGAGGCCATGGCCAAAGAGAAAAATCAGTGATGCAAACACACTTTTTAGGGACATAACTAGGAATAAATCACCCACACATAAAGCTTCCCAAAGTCAGTCATTACTGTTCTGATAGTCTGCAAAAAGAACAACCACCTTATCTTTGGATTTACCTTATGAAAAACTGTGTGCCATTTTCCACTGCAGATTATCTTTGGAAGCTCCCCCAACAACCCTCTCCCTGCCTATAATTTTCCTAAACACAAGGTGACATCTTCAAATGTATAGTTTTGTCTGACATTTATTTAGTCATTTACAATAATATGGATCTTAACATTCAAGAAGCTTGATAAATCTAAATTGTTGTCCGTTTTTGTATTAATTAATTGTTTCAACAAACAGACCGAGGTGATTCAAGACCCCTGAGATTCATGATTGTTACACAGTCACAGGCCTGACCTACGGCCTGTCCAAAGTGCACCAAGTCAGCTGATGCCTCAAGGGCAAAGCTATCAAACCATTAGCATCCATTAGCCACATCCGACACAGGACTGGGAGGGTGAACTACACCCTCCATCCAACAACATGAAATTGCCTGAAATGACACAGCCTGGTAGATCCTCCAGCTCCAAACCTACTCAAGACCGCTCACACATTTACAGTAATACAACATTTGGACCGATCATATTATTGTAACCTTGCTGGTTGATTACATTTTTCTCTACTAAACAACAATGAGATGAAACAACTTGACAAGTGGAACCCTAAATGCTCCATCACATCTAAATTAAGATCAAATAAAAAATGGGAGCTGGCAAGTGAGAGACGCATGAAAAGGACATGCAGAGGAAGAGAAGGACAGTGACAGCCAGCGGACTGGCTCCTAAATGAGCCAAAGCCAGAGTGACAGCATGTCTGGTGACAGCAAAGCAGAGGGTATATGCTAGGGCAGCACCATGTCTCCTTAAGAGCAGTCTAAGCAACAATATGCATGGGATTGTAATCTTAAAAGAAAAACAAATGTAAGAACTTAGCACAAAAAGTAAGGAAATTTGTGTTTGGTAGATTATTTCTCTGTGGTAACAATTCTTTTTGGCAATAAATCTTATACCGTTGGACAGCCTGTTGAGTTACCGTTCAATTGGTGCCCCATTTGTAAGGAACATGCATTTGTGGGATGAGCAGCAGCGCTGAGTATGTGGGTCGCGCCCATGAAAAATGTGCCAAATCTTCTCTGCCAATGCCAAACAGCTTATTCTGCCATCGATTCGTTTGGTGGATTGGATGATTGAAGTTTGAAGAAACAAGACATACTGGCAATTTAACAATTTATTCATTTCACAAACAGGAGCCTCAGTAGCGTGTGGAAGAACCATACACAGCCACAACAGCCTGGCACCTCCTCCTCATGCTGGTCACCAGCCTGGTCACACTCTGCTGTGGGATGGCATCCCATTCTTCAACCAGCATTTGTCGCAAGTCAGCCAACGTGGTTGTGTTGGTCACTCTGGCATGAACAGCACGCCCAAGCTGATCCCACAAGTGTTCAATGGGGTTGAGGTCAGGACTGCTGGCAGGCCATTCCATCCTCTCCACTTCCACATTCTGGAGGTAGTCTCCAATAAACCCCGCCCTGTGGGTGTGAGCGTTGCCATCTTGGAGGATAGAGTTCAGTCCCAGACTGTGGAGATATGGGATTGCCACTGGTTGCAGAATCTCATCTCTATATCTCTCTGCATTGAGATTGCCTCCAATGATGACAAGCCTCGTTTTTCCAGTGAGGGAGATGCCGCCCCACACCATCACACTGCTTCCACCAAAAGGTGTTACTCTATCGGTGCAGCAATCAGCATAGCGTTCTCCGCGTCTTCTCCACACTTTGACCCTACGATCCAACTGCCATAGGCAGAATCATCCAATCCACCAAACAAGTCAATGGCAGAATAAGCTGTTTGGCATTGGCAGAGAAGATTTGGCAAATGTTTCATGGCCGCAACCCACATACTCAGCGCTGCTGCTCATCCTACAAATGCATGTTCCTTACAAATGGGGCACTATTTGAAAGGGAACTAAACAGGCTTTCCAACGGTATAAGATTTATTGCCAAAAAGCATTGTTACCATAGAGAAATAATCTACCAAACACAAATTTCCTTACTTTTTGTGCTAAGTTTAGATATGCACTGACTGATTACATACCACATCCACTCTTATGTAATCTTAAACCTGACTTAATATAAATATATTGTATTATATATTATATTGTATGTGTATACTCACACTTGGCACAAACACAATTGTCTTTATAGCCTATTGCTGCTATCAGAACTAGTTAATGGGCTAAATGCTTCTCTTGAATTAAAATAACATCAGAATTTCCGCTTGTTATCTGCTTGCATGAAAAACAAAAAAAGAATGTGTTTATTCTAACTATAAATATTATGCAATATTTTCCATTAATCGTGCCTGATCTGGCACTGTATGTGTGTCTCTTTGTGTGTCAATGTCTTACCAGAGTATAGTCCTCCGCTACCAAAACAAAGCCGTTGTTGTCAATGAGGTAGCAGTTAATGTTCTGTTAAATAGAAAACAAAGTGTTAAAGTAGTTGTAGGAAGTAAAAGTGACAGAATCATGCATGGTTGATGAAGAACGGAAGGCTGACAGACCTCATCATCACAGCTTATGGAGCATTTACCATCCAATGCTGCACACTGTAAGATGAAAAAAGAATATATCTGCATACTGTATTTGGGAGTTACACCAAATATTAAGGCTGTTCCTTTTGTCAGCTGAAAAACTTAACAGTCTTCCAAAATCCTTTTCAAATAAATACATTGAATGAAACAGAATGATGACCTTCATGTTCTACCAAAATATTTAAACAGCGTTTATGGGTCATTGAGTCATTCAATATTCACAACATGTCAATTTATTATTCAAGTAAAACAAATAGCATAAAACAAAGGACGGCTTTATGAAACACATTTTTTTCAAATAGACTTGACTTGGTTTTGTGTTAAATTGTTTTGTATTTTAAATTTGTTTGTATTATTTTAGGTTTACAAGTGGGTTTGTATTATACACGTGAATGTGTAAGCATGGTTTGTGTTTAAGCATGTGTACCTGTCTGCTGGCTGTCCAGAATTTCTTCTGAAAGAACTCTAGTTTCATCTGGATGCCCACAGCTGAAAGAGAGTCAACAGAGTCACAGAGACGTAGCAACTGGACATGTGCGTGTTCTGTGTGTTGAAGTGCAAGTGCACTGTGATCTTTATCATTGCAGGAGTCGTCCTACAGGCAAGAGAGATATTATTTAAATACACACAGAGTAAGATTGCATCTTTTATGAACCCCAACTGAGGGAAAAGACACACAGATACGTAGGAAGGTGTGTGCGTTTGTATATAATACTGTACTGTTCAATTCTAAACCCAACCTCTCTCTCTTTGCCCACATGAAATCCATCACATTCCTCACTCCCTGTTGTTATCCCGGTAGGCATTTCCAGAGTTGGTATACAAAGCCTCATCCCAGCAGGTCACTAAATGCCCAGATATGACCAGAATTCCTTTCCTGGAAAACAGTCACTGACATTACATTTTTCAGAGTTGGCTGAGGAAAGATTCACACAGGCTTTAACTTCCCTCCTCTCCTCCTCCACTCCTTCGACCCCCTGCTACTAAGACTCAGAGGACCCTAGCTTTCTCTCAGTACAAAGTCCTGATGGGACTGATGTTATGTTGTTAATTCTAGATTCATTATTCATGGGATTTGGGAGGAGGTATTTTAGAATGGATACATCATGTTTAAGATATCTTAAAGTGCATGTAGCAATTAAAGAAGAAAGATTTGTTTATATCTCTAACACTGTTGTGCTATTGGTATCAAGCCAATACTGGAGTCAGTGTTGTCTACCTGATGTATTACTGTAATATAATGCAGCTTGCCAATTATACATAATTAAACAATACTTATTCTTATATTGCACAAATGTGGATTTTATCTTGTTATAAAATTCGGATTTGAAACACACATCCATACACAAACAGCTAATAGTATTATTAGTCCTTGTCCAGAGGAACAGGTGCAGATTATCCCGTCATAAGCTTTGCCAGATCATTTCAGCAGCCCAACATTTCTACACCCACATGGAAAACCCAGGAGAAGAGGCTAATTTAAGATGCTGGGCAACAGCAATGGAAACACACATGGTATAAAGCCAGGGAGAACCTGGATCATTAAGCCAATAAAAGATACAGGATCATCTAGTCTAAAAGAAGCTGTAAAAACAAAGGAAATAGTGAGTGACTGAGAAAGAAAACAGATAAGGATGTCAAATAAGTTGTCAGATAGAAAATACTGTGAAACCTTAAATAATTAAATAGATTAAACGATGTAAGATTTCATGACACAACTCATCTGAAACATGAAATACTCTATGTAGTATATGGTATTGTTAAATTAATGAAAAAATGGTTAAATATTGTTAAATAATATAGGATCTGTTCAGCAAATAAAATAATTCATGGAAACATGAATCCAAAATGAGCAGTACAGGATTTTGCTCTGTAAAATTGTATTAGAGGTGAAAAGTGCACATTGACGTTGGCTGCTACCTGGAAGTCGGCTCAGAGCAAAAAGAGAAAAGCCCAAATCTATCTCACTAATGCTCGGGACTTTTCTGTACTATGGGGGAACATTTAATTTCCCAAAGTATAATTTAGGAACTTGGGGTTATTTATGCCCTGAGCTGGGTTTATGAGTCCAAAGATGAAATCCACTCCAAATCCACCCCATCACCAATCTGCTAGCAGTGCAATCCCAGGCAAGGGATGACAACCGGTTTAAATCCTCTGGATATTTCAGGTTCTAGTAAGGATTGTATAAACATATACATCCATCAGCGCAAGGGTGCATCCGAGTGTGTGCATGTATGTGCTCAGGTACGTGCTGGGCAAGGCTTGCAAGGGCAAGCATGAGTGTTTCTCTTCTCTTTGAGTGTTTATGCATCAATTCACATCCCGGTGACAGCGCCTTTAGTACAAGCATAAACCTGCATACAAGTGTCACAAACACACAGAGCTGTCTGAGAGATGTAGTGATTTGCAAATTTTAGTTGTGCATTCCACAGCAGCTACACAACGCAGGGGCGGATCATGTCATGATGCTGAGCAACATTTAGAGGATGAGCAGAACGGGAGGCTATTTAGGGTGCCAGAAGTCAGCACCATTGACCTCTCCTTCCTGTGTGTTGTGGTTGAGGCAAAATTAAGACTATTCGTTGTTGCAAAATCCAGATAAATGACTTTAAAAATGATCAGGTCGTACATTGCTTTACATTTGAAAAACATTTGGAAAAATCTGTGCTGAACAAATCTCAAATTGCTCTCTGAACAAACCATAACATTAAATAGAAAAGATCATATGCAAATCATGCAAACCATCTTTGCAGTTTGCCCTTAAGGCCTTGATGCCACATGCATGAAATGCTTTACAAGAGATGCACATGGTGATAATATATGACAATCTGGTCAGAGGAGGAAAAGTAGGGCATGTTTTCTCTCTTTCCTTTTATGTAACTTGATGCTTAACATTTTTAGACGTTGCAGTCTGTACACATCAACAAAATTTACTTTTACTTTTAGCAAATATAAAGGTGTCATCACACATTTGAGGATGTGTTTGCCTATGTAGGTGCACATGACTACTCAAGTGTGCATGTGAGGGTGGATGCAAGTGTACATGTTTGCGCAGGGCATGACCCTATACATGTTTTTTTAAAGCATCTTCATGTGTGCATTAATTGCTCAAGGCTGATTTCTTCACACATTTACCCACAATAAATCGACTAAGTATAAGCGGGTGACAAATACTGACTTCACTTTTTATTGTATATGACAGAATGAAAATAATTGCCATGCCCTTCAGCAGAAGTAAGGATGTAAATATGGATGGACAGGAGGGCAAATATTAGGGAGGGTACTACAAGCCAAGGTCAGCTAGTAAGCTTAAGCTTAATCATAATCATCGTTAAAAAATGATTCCATCATTAATCCCTCCCTGTATCCATCTTTGTTCATTTTTTGCTTCTCCTTCAAGCGACCCATGTGGTCAGATAAGCTTAACAGTCAATCCATTTACATGTAAAAAAGAAAAAAAAGAAAAAAAACTCCATGTGAATTTACTGCAACAGCTTAATATCCTGCTGTGTGCATGTGTGCATGTGTGCATGCGTAGTTGTGTATTCGTGCGTTCTGTGTTGCTGTGCTGGGGGTGTGTTCTGCCAGCCCTTCTGCCTACGGCTCATGCATAATATCATCAGAGCATGCCACAGCAATGGGCATCCTCTGAATGTGTTCACTCTGTGTTGAAGTGTTTTGAGTATTTGTGTATTTGACATACCGCAATCCAGATCTAATTTTGTCTTGTTCAAATCTTGCCAGAGCAATAGGAGATAACGTAAATGTCAGCGCACATGTGTGTGCTGTGATTTAAGAGGAGCAGCTGTCCGCTGGGAGATCACACTCCCCCAATCATGGATTCAATATAGGAGCAGAACAAAAAATCATATCAAGCAAGAGAGAAGGGAAAATAGCAACCAACAGCATGAAGAAAAATACAAGAGACAGAAAGAGAGGTTGAGAGGCAGTGTGAGAGAGGAAGAGGTATAGAGCGATAGAGAGAGATAGAAAGAGAGAGAGAGAGAGAGAGAGAGTGGAAGAGCTCCCTAACTCCAGTGATTCCCAGACTGGCTGGCAGTAGGCTCTGTGCTCTGATCTGCCTGCTCTGATGGGGTTTCATGCCCGTGCAGGCAGTGTTGGGGAACCTGAAGGCAACACAGGTTCCTGCTGCTGATCTCAGCCTCTAATTCCTACCTATTGACCATATCAGCCTACACAGATGAGCATCTGGACAGCTAATCTTAACCTACTAGCGGTGGCTAATGGATCATCAACCAGTGACAGTCACTAGAATCCAAAAAGGGAGTTAAAAAAAGATCGAATGCAAGTGGCCCAAGGACGACTGGCAGATATGAGAGGTAGGATTTCCATCACTGGGAAGAATATGAACATGATTGCATTTGTGTATGTGTGTGTTGTACATGTGCATGGCGAGGTGGGCTGCTATCAGCTGCTGAGTCTAGTATGTTGTGTAGACTGTTGTATAACTGAGTGGTAATGAAGCATGGACTGCTCCGGGCTTACAACTACAACACTTCCTAAATTTAAGCAGTTAAATGCACACACACCAGCACTACATTCACACACACATTAGCATTGCCTCTGAGTGTTTCTTGTTACAAATAGGTATTGACATTGTTACCAAGCGGATTTAAAGCAGTACTTGCTGTGTGTTGTGTGTGCATGTCATTAAAGCTTCTCTGTGTGTACTTTGGGCTGGAGGGACACATCAGAGCAAAGAGCTATACTCCTGTGTTGAACTCATTCCAGAGCTGTTGTTACAACGCTCCACTGAGCTGATGCTGTTTATGTGTGTCCATGCATTGTATGTATTTGAGTTTGTTTATGAGTAGGTGCACACGTGTGTAAGCACATCCAATTAAATGCATTCTTGCATACACACACACTCTCACTTTACTAACAAGGATGCAAATAACACAAGTCTTTGCACTGCAGCATGCTAAATCTCAACCCAGCCATGTTCTGATAGTTATTGTTGACGCAAGCATCATCAAAACAACAACGCTGCCAAGAACCGCCGTACCAAACTAACACCTGAGCTTAGACGTGGGAGTGTCAGCGCCTGGGTATTTCTGAAATCCACTGCAAAAAGTCCACCAGCCAGCAAAGAGAAAATTATGATTACATGCTTGTTAATGGGAAACGGTCACTCTAATTAGTAGACTATGTTACAATAGTGTTTGTTCAAAGAATATGGGAGCAGTTTAAGAAAGGCTTTGGTATTTTCCAAGTGATACTGCTGCATAACTGCTGAATGCTAAATAGCAGTTGTTCGAGATGAGTGTTGTATGAGCACAGAATTTGAACAATTGTGCTGTCCCATGCAAATCAACATTCCTCAATGGTTGTTTGATTATTTCAGCTGCACAGTGTTTCCTAAGATGAATCTGAAAATAAGCTTCAGGTTGATAATATAAGACCCACAGCTGCTTCATCACAAAGGCATAATTTAGGCGAAGATTTTAGTTGAAGATGATGCATGATACAGGAAAAAACGAGATAATTCCCATTTGAGAAAACATTAAACAAACCCAATTAGGAACATGGCTGTTTTAGAAGAACAACGTATGCCTATGGAGATACACATGGTGCAGCTAATCAATCTGTTCAGGATCTGTGAGTGCAACTTGTAAGCCAGCTTCATTCGCAGGCTTGGGTCTAAGCTTCATTTCAATGACCCTCAAGCTAGTCCAGCCAATGCTATTAATACTGCTGTAATGTTCCAGAAGGAATGGACATGTGAAGTCATCTCAAATGGGAATCAGACACCCAATATCTGCTGTGTATGGATTTGTGTGTGGGTGAGGGGTGATGAGTGAAGTCACCCAGGGCCACTGGCTAAGGGAGGGTGCGAAGTGGGAGTTGACATATTAGTAATAAGTTTACTTTCTTGTGAACAGTACTGTTCATCTGCACAAAGACAAAGTGAACTTCATTCTTTTCAAAGACTTTATTTTCAAATGCATTTATACGCACTTAAATGTCTATTTTTTTGTGACAAAGGTATTTATTTACTTCAGTGAAGGTGGTCATGATGGCAGTTGAAGACTGTAGTGTGAATGTATGTAATTATGTAATAGTAGTCCAGAGTCTTGCTGAAAGAGATCGCCTCCTTTGTCAACCTAAAAAAATAAAATATTTTCTTTCATATTTAGCTGTAAATACACAAGCATATATGTTAAGATGTCTAATCCAATATTTGCCCCCCTTGTTTTCACAGTGGTACTGGTGTGTGCCCTCCTCTCCATCCTCTCTTTGTCACATGCCTGTCCAAAGGAGTGTAGCTGCAATAGCAACACCAAAGTAGTAGACTGCCGGGGTCGAGGCCTATATGATATCCCCCGACGACTGCATCCGGACACCCAAGAACTTTATCTCCAAGATAACCGTATCAGGGGGCTGGGATCAATGGCTTTCCGAGAAATACCACTTGTCCGAATTCTCGATCTATCTAATAACTCTATAACATCTGTTTCACCGACTGCGCTGCTGGGTCTCAGAACTCTACAGCGCCTCAACCTAGCCTACAACAGCTTGAGAGAGCTTGACAAGCGGTTGCTTGGGCCTATCCGCTCGCTTTCACACCTGGACCTCTCACACAACAGGTTAAGCAACAACACTGGAAGAGATCAAGTTCATTGTTTGTCCTTGGTTGAACAATACACAGTGTAAACTTGATCACAGATAACTCATTGTATGTATTTTGTTTCCTTGCCTTGTCCTTTACTGCAGCCTGTGGGGTTTGCCTGGAGCCATGGGGGACAGTTTGAGGAACCTTAGCCACCTGGGGCTAGCATACAACAGGCTAACACGATTGGACCGCTCCCTGTTGGAGGTCCTGACCCACCTGGACAGCCTCACACTACGAAGCAACCCCTGGAGGTGTGATTGCCAGCTCATAGGCCTCAAACTCTGGCTGGAGTCCTACCTCTTCAAAGGTTAGACCACTAGTAGCTCCAGGCAGTGGCTAGGGAAATGTCTGTAACATTTCCAACATCCATCCATCTCAATGCCTTTCCTGCTGGGCATTAGGGTAGAAATGGCCGGCCTATATATTAAAATGACCAGTTTACACTATGAGAGTAGAGTCTATTTTATTGAATAAAATAGACTGACTGACCTCAAAATGTTTATACATTGTGCACTGAGAGGTTGACACAGTGGAGTTAAAAACAGGCTAAAAAGTCTTTCCAGTTATTAAACATGGTGGAATAAGTGTGTGTGTGTGGAAGGAATGCACGTTGTTTTGGCTTTTATACCATTATTAACATCTGATGAGTACTGTGTTTGGGGAGGTGACGACAAGCATGTCAGAACCGTATTGGATAATGTTATGGTGACGATTTACAAGAGTTAGAGTCTTTATTGTGACTGTTGCTTCACTGGCATTGCCTGACCATAAAGCTTAGCAAAACGTACCATGCAGCAATAAGAATAATGTCATGTGAGGCACTCTATGCAGCAGCTCTTCTAAGTATGGTAGTGATCTCTACAGCCAGAGTGTGTGTTAAATTGCCAACTACATTATTTTCCATTCTAGACCAACCCCAGCATAGATTAGATAACACAATAACCAGTGTACACTGAAAGATATAGCTCTCTTGGAGTTGGCTGGCCCGCCTACACGCCTGTGTTACCCTGACACAGCTATTGTCTTAGAGGCTGAAAATTCTAATTACTGCAAAACAGAACAATGGACCCAGATACAGGGATGTATGCTTAATAGAAAGCCAGTGGAGAATCAGGCAGGCGGAAAGGAAGTGTGTGACAGAGCACACTCGACATGAATACCAAGAGAGATGATTAATGAAATAAAGAGATTTACGGGATAAACAGAGGGCAGCCAATAAAGTCCCAATGCTTTCTCTGCATCGATTCCTTCGGCTCCAGTGATTGAGATGTTAATCATATCACACTTGCTAATATGACCCATTAAAGTAAGCCATTACACCCTACATTAATAAAAATCTCAAGTTATGGGCAGGTTCAGGCTCAGCTATGATGATTATGACTGTGGCCTCCTCTGTAGTAAGCTGCCAAAAAGGAAATGGGCAATTAACAGAAGGTAATGTGCTTATACTACACAACTGACTAATGCACACATCCCTATTACTTCCTGCCCCTCAGTCAGTCTTTTACCATCTCATTCTGATCTAACTATTTACTATTTATTTTACTCTGATCCCAAGGTGGAGTGGTGGATGAGGTGCTTTGCTCCCAGCCAGAGGAAATGAGGGATAAAGACCTGCAGAAAGTCCCTTACCAGCTCTTCCACGCCTGCATGACCACAAGCTACCATTACCTGTTTGCTAACATACACCACCTGGAGTCTGAGAGGCTACTGCGAGGCCACACCCATGGCAACCATGCTCATCCCTCTAGCCACGCTATCCATGTCCCCATGGCAATGGGGGAGGGTTTTGGTGGTGGGGGAGGAGGCGGAGGAGGAGGAGGAGGGGGTTTGCCAGAGTGTGAACCTAAGCAGAGGCATCGGCCTGTCAACTTGCGCCATGCAATTGCCACAGTGATCATCACCGGCGTAGTGTGTGGGATTGTGTGTCTGATGATGCTGGCTGCAGCAGTGTACGGCTGTGCCTACGCCGCTATCATGGCCAAATATCAGCGGGAACTTAAGAAGAACGAGGAGTTGGCAGCAGCTAAGGGGGCAGATCATGCCATAGCAGATGAGAAGGAACCACTGGAGAATGCTATCGCCTAGGAGGTGATAACATGAACCCTGGACTTAAAACCTGGGCCTCAACCCTTTAACGTAATCCAGAGTGGATTGATGTGTGTGCTAGTGCATGTGTGAGAAAAAAGAAGAGAATGAGATTCTTTATGTGTGGGTGTGTGTGTGTGCTCACCTCCTAACAAGACTTGGGTAGCTAAAATCCACAGGTATTTGACTATGCACTGATGAGAAGAGTATCTTCTGCTGTATGCGGGTTCGAGGGGCAGGCCAAAGAATCCAAAAGGAATCAATTCCATTTTATCTAAAAAATGCATATCACAGATAGGAACAAATTGCTATATATTTATAATTGTGTAGTTGTAGGTATGATAGAAAAGCTCTGATATTTAAAAACAGAATTTGTTGTATTTTAGTTGTTGTTCATAATTTGGAGTCTGATTTTGAGGTAATTTTGCAAAAACTTATATTAGGCAGCTGCTGTCCGTTAAGTTTTGTTCTAAGTTGTTTGTATCATTGACGTGAGAGTAAGAGAATGAGAATGAGAGTGTTTGTGTCAGTGTTTTTGCTTGAGTGTGCGTGTGGCGATGTATACTGTAGGCACATATTTATAGAGAATATAAGAGTCTGTGCCTAATAACGTGATATAGTTTTAAGGAAGAAATTTGTTTTCTTAAAGGATATTTTTCTGACAACTGAAGTAAAGATGGGGAATTCATTGAAGCAATAATGAAACAAACTAAAACAACAACAAAACCTGGACTCAGCCATGTTGTTTTTCTATGACCTCAGAGGTTCATGAGTTTGAATTTTTAGATCTACAGTTTTTGAGATCAGTTGAGTCTTGTTTGTGAGTTAATGCTGATCACATAATGGTAGTCATGTCATTTAGTATGTATTATATAAAATAAAGGGAAACATTTTACCTGATTACTATTTGTCTACTGGTAAATAATTTAAGAAGGCATGTATCCTTAATTGGAGAAAGTATCTTAAAAAAAGTCCACTTTGGCTTGGATTCTACCGTTTTCTGTATGTCTCTTTGTTTCACTAATTGTTTAAAAAAATAAAATAACTCAACACAATACTCAATTCTGGAAACCAAGTTAAATTTAAAGTAGCCATGCAACCTTTGGTGAAAAGAAAATGTCACAGATAGCAATACCAATTTCTTAAAAAAACAGGAAAATACCCCTCATTTGAAGTGTTACCGTGGTAATATTTAAATGAGTAGTGTTTGCATGTGTTGCTTGTACAGTAAAACGTTTTCTTTTAGTTTTGGTTAGTTACGTTTCTGTTGAATTGTTATTATGTCAACTTGACAAGATAACATGGTGAAAAATATATTTCTTGCTATTTATGAGAGATGCATTTACATATACAGTAGGCTATATATTCTCAGCTTATGCCCAACCTTTTTTTCTGATGGAGTTTACTGGTACCATATCAAGGGAATTCTAAAGTATTATATAATGAAACAGCAGGTCAATCTGATTTCTGTTTCTTGATTATTTTAATGTTTGTGAACTGTTACAGAGAGGATATTCAGGCAATGTTTTAAGATTATATTAAAAAAATAGTTTATTGTGCTCACTACGAGCATCCATTAATATAATCTATACATTAATAATTGGCCCTCAGCAGGCATTTTCAGCTTACTCAGTGTAGTGTGGAGGCACATGACTCTACACAGATGCCTTTGGTCTAAACAGCTGACCTGAGTTTTGTGGTTCTGTATATTAAGGCAGCAGACTCGCTGCACGTGGCTCAGGATGTGACCACAAACACTGACACACACACAAACACACACGCTGGAATACACAGGCGTGTATGTACGAACACAGTAACATTGTGATTCAAGCAATGTCTGCAGGGCCCATGGTGTGTGATGTCATCAGCCTGTCCTGTTCAGTTAGTGTATTAGCGTATTTACAAGTCTACAGCTCAGTGAAGCGCAGAGCAGTGAAAACTGGCCTCAACCGGCCCTAGCTAAATTTGCATTCTAGCCTACATCTCTCCTCCCATCTGACTCGCTTATATAAAATAATCCTTACAGACATCCCCCGATCTGACAAGCATGATCATTACTGTACATCAGCACCCAATGTAACAATAGGGTATTCATAAAACCTTGTTACTGATTAGTCATTTGGATTGCTGCTCAACAGGATTTGAGAGAATGATATAATCTTAAAAACAATAGTGATCAAGTCAACAATGTCAAATAATACCGTGGGCTGGTGTAAACTGTGGGCTGCTTGTGTACCACTCTGCTAGAAATCTGATGCTCCCTCTATGTACGTGTTTGTGTTTGTGTGTGTGTGTGTGTGTGTGTGTGCGCGCGTGTGTTTGTGTGTATGTGTGTGCACGCACACATTGTGGCACTGCACAGACTCTCCCATCTCTGTCCTTCTGCTCCAGTGGTTTCCCCCAGGCCAAGAGTACCCACAATGCACTGCTTTCATGTCAACGCATTCAGGCACCGTGAAATAATTTTCTCTTTCTCTGCCCTTTTATTTCTTCTCTTACTTTATCACTGCATTTCTATACAATTTTCCTCTTTCTCCTTTCTGTAGTTTGTCTTTCCATTGTCCAGATATTTTTCTGTGATTCCCCTAGTGGCTCTCATCTGTCGACACGAGAACTTGCATAGATAATCAGAAGAAGCTTTTAATATGAGGCAAAAGCTGTGCTCCACATTGATCCTTGGCGCATATGGGCGATGGAAATAATTGCAATATTGCACACTCTGTACACTGTATTTGAATAGTATAACTTGCACATAAAAGACAGTTGAACTGGGTGATTACTAAAGCTATCAATGTAAAATACAGTGGGACAACAGGACTTTCAAAAGGCATGCAGAGGATAAACATAAAGAAAGTTGGATGAACCTTACTTCAAGCATAGCTGCCTGAGGAATAGAATTGAGCCAGAAACACATTGTCTATCTATCGTTATATTTTAGCCATTTTGTACGTTTGTATTTTGCTCAATGTGAGAAGCTATAAAAAAAAAAAAAATTCTAACTTTTGCAAACAAGGTGCTTCCAACTTTCTTTATGTTACTTGCAGACAAAAATATAAATCTATTTTTTAACTTGTCATCATCATATGTACTGTACAGTACCACAGTCAAAATATTGCATTAGCTACATAATACACAAAACAATGACTGGAAGTCATTTGGTGCCTTCTGGGAGGTGGGTGATGAATTATGTAATTTTGCAACTTTTCTGAAAGATACTGAACTACTGTGAAACCATACGTCTATATCTCTATCCTTCCCCAGTGTCCCCATTTCTTCCATTTAATATTTCTCCTTAACCAAGTTGATGGCAAACAGAGGGCCGCACCTCATACCATCTAGCTGATTGCACCAAGTTGCGTTATATGGGCGTGACATTGTGGGGCTTTTGAGTCACCATGACGTGAGAAGAGGCAGGCCACAATGAAATCCTCTATGCCACAATATGCCTTAAATAACCACAGGGGCAAAAGATGAATGCACAAAAGGCGTTTATGAAACTGGCATCTATTAATATATGTAGGCATAAATACTCCTGGATGCAAACGTCTGTACCATGTTGCACTCTCGCCTTCTTCTGACGTACATGCAGGGGCAAGCGCATGGACAAAAAAAATAGCACATGTGGGCAGTGAGTGTTTCAACTCAAAAAGAGGAAAAGAAGTACGGTTAGACAACTGTAGACTGAGAAAACAAAGCCAACATAGCAGTGTAGGGAAAATATATTGCAGCCTCTGTCAATCTAGAAGTGTGTGTGGGAGAGATAAAGAACCACTTGAGTCCACACTTACCCGCAGCTATGGGTGATTTCCTCTCATCCAGAAGCTGAATGGCGGTGCTGGCCAATACAACACTCTTGTTTTCGGATCCTAAGCCACACACATAAAAGCACAACACGCACAGGCACACACACACAGAGTTCACATCCCAGTCATATCATAATTACTTATATTAGTTCTGAACTGACCACAGGGTGATTGGACAAAGAAACACTGCACATAGTCATGGCTACCACTAACTGCCACAGTCCTGTGAGGAAGAGTGCATCCAAGGCAAGTCCGGAGAGTAAATAAGAGGCTTTCAGATCACTTGTATTAGCTGGCACTAATGGAAAGCCAGAGGCTGAGGACAGATGAGAACACATTCTCCCTTTGGAGGAGAAACCATTTCGTAGAGACGTAGTTAAACTGCAAATGTGCGAGGTGCCTGTGTGTGTTTTTTTGTGAGTGTGTGTCTGTGTGTTCTGGCCAAGTCACTATGGAAAGGGCTGAACCTCTTCCTAACGTATCTTATTTCAACCCACAGCAATCAGTCCTGTCCACAAGAACACAGCCCAGAATTAATAAGAGAGAAAGGGGAGGTAGAGATGCAATGGCGAGAGAAAATGACCAAATATGGGTGAAAGAGGAAAATAGGGGATAGGGGAAATATGAAAAAAGGTCTTTCTAATACAAATGAGTATAAAGTTTATTAAGTGCATTTGACCAAATGTGAGTTTCTTTTGATTGACTTTATAGTGCGTCTTATAACTCTTGCCCGCTTCCTTTTCAGTAAAGCTCCAGACAATTGGTGTTGCCAGTCTTACAGTGACTATTAGTTTCATTATAAGGCATAGGCCGGTATGAGATTCTTACAGTATGATAACCTTCAGCAAAAATATCACGGTTTCATGGTATTGCAGTATTGCAATGACAGCTTTAAAATGTATTATTTTGTCTGGGTAAAAAACAACAACTTTTTTTCCCCATTGAACACAATGCACTTTATTTTCAAACACTGCACACTGGCAGGGAGACGGATTTCTCACTCATAAAAAAACAGGTCAAACCTCAGGAACGGTATGATGGGAAATTTTAGTGGTATTGAACCCAACCTTTGTCAAACCACGGTATTCCTTGAAACCGGTAACCGGCCCATGCCTATTCATTATATCACACTCGTAAAGGCTAGTGTGTAGAACTGAAAATAATTTAAAAGTAATAACTGACTTAACCCTGAACATTTGACTTTGATGAGAAAACTGATTCATCATCTTTCAAAAATGTAAATTTACAACTAACCTGAGTTAAAAGGTAGAGAGTAGACAAAGGTACCAGGAACTTGTTCTGCTGCTCTCTTGTACCACAGGGGGAAGTGATCGGCATTAAACACCCCCTCTTTGTCTTCAGCTGTCAGGAAGTCTCTTGAAGCAGACAGGAAACAGAGGTGATGAAGATACAGAGGATTCACACACACAAAACAGGATATATACTCGTTGGAATCATAAACAAAGAGACAATCAAGACGTGCACTCCTAAGCTTATATCTGTGTATACGCACATATAGACTGAATACATAACTCAGAATACTTACTGGTTTGTAAGCTCGTCAGGCACCACAAACAGGTTAATTCTGGACAGGCCTGTTCTTGTGCCCAGGTAAGCTATCTCCACCCCTTTATCGGAGTTCCTGTGTAGTATGACAAATACATTTAGTAACCTGCATTTGTGCACAATTGTAATTTGCTATCACCATCAACAAATCAGCCTTACATTTCAGGTTGTCTGTAAAAGTAATTTCATGCAATTTTTTACAATTTACTTTCTGCAAATGTCTGTGGCATTATCACTACCATTAGCATTTCAGAGAGTAACATTGGTCTTTGACTACATAATTCAGTTTTTGTTGAGTTTATTAAGAATAAAGATTAACATAGATTTTAAGATAAGATAAGATCAACTTTATTGTCCCTTAGGAAATTTGTCTTGGGCAAGAAGCGCTGACAACAGCTGCATACAAACCCATGCATTAATTATCAATCATATCATATCAATCATTTGATTAAGAACATGGGAAAAGAAGTGAACAGTGGGTCACACACTCTGATTTATTGAGCACGAGACTCGTCCAATAGGCCTCCAAAGGGGCAGTCACCACCGCATCAAACAGAACCTCCTGAATCAGCTCCTTGTCACCTAACAAGGCAAACATATAGATTTTTACATAAACCAGCCATAACACATAAAATATGTCTACAGTAACTCAATGAGCAGAGAGAGGAATGGAGAGTTTGTAGATGAGTTTAACTAACATTGTAGGTGGGGTTCATGTCCATTGAGGTAAAGTTTGATCGCCTCTATCTGGGACAAGTAGCGGTGCTCTGGGTGCTCGTCTGTGTTGCAGTATGTCCTGCAATATAACGAGAATAGACAACAAGGATATTGATTAAGATAACATGTAACACCGTCATATTTGGAACCAGCTATTTGAAATTATCTGTCTAGGATTGTTATCAGAACTCAACATATAGCCCAGTTGCTTTCAGTTACTTTTTCATTGCAGGGCATGTATGATGAATAAAATATGAAGTAAAACAAAGAAGTTTTCCCATTTACAAGCATTAGTTTAAAAAGTGTTAACTGCAATTTACTTAGATGTTGGTTTCTATTCCCGGCTACCACAAGTCATCAAGTGACTCAAACCATAAAGTCAAAGTCCAACAGATCCTTAATCTGTAATATAACTATTGTATTGCAGTTAGATTGTAGATTTTTTTTATTGTATAAGTAGGAATATAGGAGTATATTAGCATTAAAGTCCAATCAAATTGTGACTTGATGAAGTGATGAGAATGATATTGTCACAACAGAAACATACAGCATCGTCACTATACTCTTACCATTCGTCTGCCAGCGCTACATCAGGATGCTCCAAGTCATGAAGTCCTGAAACAAAATAAGAAATATATATCTCAAATAAAACAAGCAAAAACACTCAATATGAACTCATACAGAAAAAATAGGGGTAGGCACCTACACCTCAAATGCACGCACTCTTAAACGCACACCAGGGGTGAAAAATGTTTTTTTTGAATGGATGTGACAGGTCTAATTAGATCAGGAAGAGCCAAGTCATGCTCAGAGGGCTCTAGATGATGGACATGTTTAGAGAAACACACAGACAGACATACACACACACACACACACACACACACACACACACACACACACACACACACACACACACACACACACACACACACACACTAGAGCCACCACATGAAGATGAAAATATACACACATACACAGAGGCACACATATGCACTGTCAAGACATGGACACACCTAAGGAGCCGCTAAAGAAATATTAACTTCCTGTCCAATTGTGGCTTTCAAGTTCATTATCACTTCATTATTGCTAAATGTGCACGTGTGTGTGTGTGTGACAGTACTTTTACTTGCAATGCTTTAGTAAGTTTCTCTATTTTTACATACATAATGTTGTTATACAGTGTAGTATAATACACATATTTTTATTTTCATTTTTACATACCTATATAACTATTTATTACTTCTATTTTTCCATGTATAGAATTGATATCTATTGTAGTAGAATGCATCTGAAAACCACTGCAGCAGAGTAAAATAGTGTTAGCTGAGTGAGAAATGTAGACACAAAGACAATAGAACAGAAAGCGGGAGAGCAGAGCACTATAGACAGAAATGACAGAAAACAAAAGAGTAAAAGTAGATGAAGAAAAGAGAGGATTTCCTACCTTCCTCAACTGTGACATTCCCTCTGAAGAAATACTTCCCGTGGCCTCTGGAAAGAGCTACCCCTAGACTGAAAACAAATATAAATGTTTTTTTATAATGACAACTCACCAGTTATTTGTTGTTGTGCAAAGACTACTGTTTTTATTGATGCTTCAGTAATTCTAAACTTTGTTCACTGCTCACAGAAATGTCTCCAGTTTCTTTACCTGAAAGGAGTCCCCTTGATGTCTGTGTAATAGTAATCATTATGCAACACCAGTACACGCTTCTGAAATCAAAGAGATTAATATATTCCATTATACACTGCAGTAAACAGCAGGCAGTGTGATAGCAGTTATCTGATGTGATTCCCTGCAGTCTGGCTCCATCTACTGGTGCGGGGGGGTTGGGGGGAGGGGTACATGCTGTGGTTGTCACACGACCTGTTACTCTGCAGATGGATGGATGTTTTTGCAGTCTGTGAGTAGTTCGATAAGGATTGTGAATCTGAATCTGTGTGTACATTTCAGTGTGTGTATTTATTTACATATTGAATGCTTAAAAATTCGGCTAATGTATAATGCTTTTCACTAAGCTTTGAATATACAAAGTGCGCACACACACACGGTCTCACACACACGGTCTCACACACACACACACACACACACACACACACACACACACACACACACACACACCTGAATGTCTCTCGATCTCTCAGAAAGGAAAGTAGTAAAAGAGAATAATTTGGGCTGCTGTCTTTCCTGTACTCAGCAACATGTGCTTGGTGGAGATAAGGGGCTCACACTTACAGACACACACACACACACACACACACACACACACACACACACACACACACACACACACACACACACACACACACACCAATGCACGCATGCAGAGCAATCAAAATCAGAAACAACATCCCCAAGTCAATCCTGCACATCACTGTGCCAAATGTGACAACCCCACGGCAGAGAGGATTCTCCCTGCCAGTATTTTCTCTGGTTCACCATTTGGGTACATCAGAAAAGTGCTTGTTTGTGTGTGTTTGTGGATTTTGGAATTAAGGATCACTCACCCCTTTGTCAACACTCTTCTTCACCTCCATGGAGAAAGTCCCTGTCTTCCTGTTGACCATGGCATTTCTCAGCTAGCACAAAGTACATAACAAATCTCAAACATCATATTTGTATTGAGGGTGGGGGGTTACTGTGATGATGCCTAATGTACATTTACTACAAGTGTCTCACCGTGTCATCCTTATCCTCCCATTCCACCTCAGACAGATCCACACTGCTGTAGTTTGGCTTCCTTCGCTTCTTGCCATCTCCATACTGGCCCATGTAAACACACATGCATGCACAGACAGAGATACCGAAAACAATGAAACACAAAGAATATACTGCACCATACCAAGGCAGCAACTACTGAATACAATCATTTAATCTATTTTTATTTATGACACATTATATTTGTCATTAAAAGCACAATTGCAAGATCCCAAGCTAACATTTTCATATTGTTAATTTAAAAAAAAATTCAATTTACAATGATATAAACCAGATAAAAGTATAATTTGAAAAACTAAAAGCCTCTAACAAATGACAAAGGATAATTGACATATATGTCAGGACAGGCAACAGTTATTTTAACTTAGCAAAAAGATTGAAAGCATGTGAAATCAGTGCTCGAGGTTTAAAAACCACTAAAAAAAAGGTCCACCTATCAGTATGGAAAGCTCACTATTAAGACGATATGTCTTGTATCCTTTTTGTTTAATTACTACATAAAAACAACAAGTTGTAGTTTTACGGGAGTCTTGTCATCACCGTAAGATTGCCAGGCAACCAGGCTAAGCTACGCTATATGTGTATGTGATGTTGATTTAATTATCTGTCATTTATAAGGTCAAAAGTGTTTCAGCATTTCCAATTCTAACTTTTTAACCACATACAACTCTTAATGGACATTAAATAATGATGACAGATTATTGGGCGTATTAATGTCTACTATATATGTGTGTACTTGTGAGTCCCACTTTCCAGTGAGGACAGCCTCCCACCCCTCATTAGTTGTTAAACACTGTTCATTAACGTCTTCAATTAGACTGCAATTAAACTATTTGTCTGTCTGTGTCAGTGTCTGTTCTCTCATCTCCTCCATGTCTGTTCTCCTCTCATACCTCCATATCTCTCAATTTCCTTCCAGTGTTGCACCCTGCTTTGTCACTCTGCACCTATTCTCACATTAAGCAGGTTCCTTGCTCTCCCCAATCTCCCTTCCCTCCCTCTCTGCACTCTCTCCTCTCATCCTCTTGTGAGAGGAGTGAGTGAGTACAATAGAGTTAATCACAGCCATTTAGAAGCTGTATCTCTGTCTATTCACAGCACAGCGAAGCCTTGGAACACACTCTCCTCATCTACATACCACCATACAGCCAATTCACACGCAATACACGGTGCAAAGACACAACTATGCACTCATTTTCTGTGTCAATCGGCATCTCAATTTGACAACGAAATCAGTAATTGACTTGACATGAACTCGAGAGTTAGTATTCCTCAGTCGCTTGTACTAAAATAAATTAATACATTTGAACTTCTATCTATGTGCCCTAAAATGGATTGTTATGATAATAAGGTGCATTCTCAGTTAACAGAGCATCAAAATGATGCTGGAGGTAATACTCACAAGTGGCCGTAGATCTGGATGGGTGAGGATGTAGCCGTTGTTAGTGATTGCAAAGGCGTAGCCGTGAATGCCGAGCTAGGAGGACACACACACACACACACACACACACACACACACACACACACACACACACACACACACACACACACACACACACACACACACACACACACACACACACACACACACACACACACACACACAAAATGGATGCATGACAAATCTGTCCCGATTTGAAAATCTGGGCTAATCAAGCTCTTTGTAATTTGTTACTGGCAGAATATTTGCCTTTGTGGTGAAACTTACAGAACTACACAATACAAGGAAGATGGTATAATTCATCCATGTCTGGACAAATAACACACTTTCAAATTACATCCAACCAACCAAGCTCCAGATCTACATGTAAATGAAATCAGCACAGGGGATGTGGCAGGGGACACTATCAGAATGCATTAGTATACATAGTGTATGATGTTCCTGTCATTATTGGAGGGTCCAAGGAAGGAGCTGTGAATAATCAGTGTCAAAACTTCAACAAAACCTTTGATTTATCTGCTACTGGGTTTGGTATTCAATTACTGCACTGTGGAGTTGGATTCGCATACGTGTAGATATAAAAAAAAAAATCTAAATCCTTTACAGTAACTTGTTTTAGTTTTTTACTGACTTAGCAACCAGGTGAATGGTGCATTCACGGTCAGTGTATCTTTTGGTCATTCAATTTTCCTTTCATAAACAGGTATAAAAAACAAAAAACGAATGGTTGTTTGATTTTTGTTTTAAAATACAAAATTTGAAAACTGAAATACAAGGTGTTCCTTCCTTTTCATTGTCATTCTTTTCATCATTTAAAATATGCTTTGATTTTAATTTTCTATTTCATATAACAAAAAATAAAATCACTAGAAAACAGAAATGAAAAAAAGGCCCGTTTCTTTATATTCAGAGACCGGATGTTGTCACAACAGCGCCAAGTGTACCAGTGTTGCTTTCAGCACAGGCTAAAATGACTTTGGATTCCTACTCTGATGTGATTTTATACATGGCGGAAAAAAAGGCCTGTCATGTGCAGAAATCTCTGTGTGCATATCACAGGGAAGTGGAAAAGTGCAAGAGGATTTGTGAGGTGAAGAAATGTGAGGAGATTTTGTGCTGAAAATGGTTCAAACATGATGTGACCAGACTGCATGGACTCATCTGACACCACGCTGAAGTTAGCTTCCGCTTCGCAGCGTCTGATTCTGCAATTGAGGGAAACTTGTACCCCAACTTCCTGAGCGACTGATCCTCCGTTTTTTTGCACCTCTTTACATAAATATACATAAATATGGCTATGAAATAGGGCTGCAACAACGAATTGATAAAATCGATAAAATTTGATTATTAAAAAAAGTTGTCAACTAATTTAATTATCGATTCGTTGTGTCGTGCAACTATTACGGTACTCAGTCACGGAGATCAAAAAAAATTGAGTCGAAAGAAAAGAAAAAAAGAGCAGAGCAGGGAAATACGGAGAGAGACTGGAGAGACCCGTAACGTTCTGAAACACACGGCGGAGGCAGAGAAATCAGTACGACCTAAGTCATCCAAGGTGTGGGAGCATTTCACACTAAATAAATCGAAAACGTGTTAATTGCAAGATAAGCAAAAGCGACATGGCATGGCACGGGCGCACCACGGTGATGATTCAGCACCTAAAACATAAACATGTTGGAGTCCTTGATGAGGAGGAAGGGAGTTCAACAGCAGGGTAAAGTCACTACAGAATCCTACTGTGGTTCCGTTTTGAAGTGAGGAACATAACGTCCCTCCAGTAGCACTTCTGGTGCTGGTGTGGCGTTTACTCGTTATCCAGGTTGACGAGCATGACAAGCTAGCGTTAGCTCATTAATAACAGTAGTAAACCAGGGGTGGTATATAAGATAAGACACGTTTTTATTCACTCGCCTTTTGTGGCCCATTCATTTTTCAATCTGTTATCATGTATATAGTCTGTGCTTTGTCCCGTATCAGTTATTGTTGAAAAATATATATGTGTGTGTTGTACTTTTTAATTTCATTTTAAAGTTATTTTATAGCACTTGGGCATCTTAAGCTGTGTTTAAATGTGATGTATAAATGAACTTAACTTGCACTTACTACAATGATGGTAATAATTTAATGAATAAGCTTCAAGTGTGTGTGTGTGTGTGTGTGTGTGTGTGTGTGTGTGTGTGTGTGTGTGTGTGTGTGTGTGTGTGTGTGTATCTGCTCTTTGGGTTACTTACCTTTACACAACTACTAACTAAAACAACAAGTATGTAAGTATGTATTGAGTTGATGTAAATTGTTGATTATTGATGTTTTTTTTTATCCGATTCATCGATTAATCGAAAAAATAATCAACAGATTAATCGATTGTTAAAATAATCGTTAGTTGCAGCCCTACTATGAAATACATCTTGAAATGAATAAATGAGACAATATACATTAGTCAATATAGTTAAATAGCCTATACATATGTTTTACATTTATTTATTTCAGGGGACTTTATTTTATATGTAACGTTAACATTTATTTTCCTATTTGCACGTTATATTTAAATTAAATTTGGTTATCTTACAGACTCAGACTAAAAGCAACTAGCTAGCATCCCTGGCATAGCGCATCAAACCATATCACTATCTGCCAAAGGAAATAAAATCTTAATACACCCATGAATAAAACACAAGCTTGGCAGATTCGTCTGATACCCAGCTAATGTTAGCTAGTGCAGGTCACACTAGCTTCGCACACGGACCAGAATCAGTCAGCACCGGGGACCCGGGTCGCAACCTATGGTCACAACGGGCTGATGGCTGCTGCTAGCTAGCTGCTACTAACGGCAGCAACTAATATTAGACCCAGCACCGGAGGTCTGATCCCCATGATCTGATCCTGAACCGCCTGTGACTCTCAGCCAGATCAGCAAACTCAACCGCAGCAACAGAAAGTTTGCTGGGATCAGACCTTGGCGATGTAACAGTAACATTAATGTAACAGTAATGTTACAGCCGTGAACTGAAAGTCTATTATTTCCTGAGCTGGTATCGACTCTTTTCGCGGCAAAGTTGTCTCTCAGCGGGGGGAGATAGTATAAGCATTTGGGGGGAAAAAGGAGTGAATCTCCCACAAATTGCAACAGAAAATCTGACAAGTTTATTACTCATAAAAGTCTCCTCTATAACATATAAGTTCAAGTCCAAGTTGAAAAATACTGAAACACCATTATTTATGCAAATTAGCATATAGACCTATTTAATTAGACAATGCCTCAGTCATTTGTATAATTATACACGTTCAGAATAAGTAATACAAGAGAGTATTGTCTTAATGTAAATAATCAACTGGGGAAGTTTAATGGAGATATCTGTTAGTTAAAATGTTTCCCTATTCACCTGTAGTGTCTCTTTAACATAGGCTGCAATGGGAAACTGGCATTACTGATTTCAGTATTTTTCAATACTTTCCACCACTTGGATTTCTTAGGACTTTTTGTTATAGAGGAGACTTTTATGAGACTAGATCAGTTGAAAGAGTTTCTGTTGCAATTTGTGTGGGGTCATGTTGCATAATGCCGGTACTAAGAGACGGAGAGTCGGAGGGAGGCATGGAGAGAGAAATAAATAAATGTGACATTATGAAATAGACGTCAACTCAAGCATCATCAGAGTAGGGTTCTAAAGCATAGATTGTAACTATTAATAGGGTGAGGATATTTGCACCCCTGGTACAATTAGCAGTGTATGCTATTCGTACCCTGGTGCAATTAGAAATCAATGCTATTCGTACCCCGCCGGTGCACACAGCAATGCGTTCTATTAATACCCCGTCTGGAACAAATATCAATGTATGCTATTTGCACCCCTGTGCATTTACAGTACATTGGCATATATTTACACACAGTTATCCATACTACTCATGTATTACACCTTTTTGGAATATTATATATATATATAATATAATATATATAATATTCATTAGGGAACTCATCACTGATTGGCTCGCCCTGACATTCTTACCCTAACCATAACCAATCCCACTCCCCTTGCCTAAACCTAACCAACCCAACCAGAGCAGGCAACGAGTACTAGCCATTCAGGGATGAGTCCTCTAATGAATATTCATGAGTCTTCCCATACCACCCTGCAAAAAAAATGTTGCGTTCGCGGGCCCTGACTTGCGCAATGGCATGCAAATTATCCAATCCAAAATGAAAAAAACATGCTCACGTTACCAGGGAATCGAACTCCATACTCCCAGACCAAAGCTCAGTATTCTAACCACTCACCTAGCAGTTCTTACAGAATGCTGCACAACTGTTTACCACTTGGTGTCTTCAAGCCTTGGTTGCTAGGCAACCACACTGTATACAAAAAATAGGTATTAACTAACAAACTAACGGTTATATGCTTTCACTGAAGACAGAAAGCGCAACTGTAGTACCCATTTCCTGCTAGAAATTCAATTGTTATAAACTTTAGAGACAAAACTTTCCTAATACGCCAGTTTCTGCTGTCATGGAAGATGAACGTCCGCCATGATTTCGGTGCACGCGAGCAATGTGTTTTTGTTGTTACGTCACAGGGTGTGAATAGCTCAGCTGTGTGGCCGAGGCTATACGTACCGTGGGTGCAAATAGACACTCCGATATTAATATTAACAGTCTATGTTTAGCCTGTGCTGAAAGCAACACTGGTACACTGGCGCTGTTGCATTGGAAACGACAACATCCGGTCTCTGAATAGGAAAAAACAGGCCTTTTTTCGTTTCTATTTTCGAGTCGTTTTATTTGTTGTTATATGAAATAGAAAATTAATATCTCTCATCCCCTTTTGACCAGGAAAAAGAACACCTTGTATTTCAATTTCCAATTTTGTATTTTAAAACAAAAATCAAATAACCATTCATTTTTTTTTTTTAAATACCTGTTTATGAAATGAAAATCAAATGACCAAAATATACACTGACCATTCACAAAGTTCAACCATGGCTCAGAAGATATGATTATAAAAAAGTGTGATGGTCTAGAGGGGTATCTCTAATAGCTGTACCTTATATTTGGGGATGGTCTTGAGCAGCTCAGAGACAGGCACGTCTGTCCCAACCACCCCGAGCAGGATGCCACGGTTCCTCTGGAAGCACACACATTACAAATATTCTTAGGTTGCGTTTGAAAGGTTAATTAAACAACACAGTCTCTTATAGATCCACTGTTTATGACATAAACCATTTCAATCTATAATATATATTTAATTAGTGAAGCTCTACTGTGTCCTCATTTACAGACTCCAATCAAACTGAAATTAGTGTCTATCAAAGACAAACATTATTTCACAATTTGTGTCTATTGTCTCAAACCCTAATTCCTTGTGAGTTGTGCAATACGTAATTGCAGTTTTTTCAATTATACTAAACTGCTTGTTAGAAAAAAAGTGGCAGTGAATGTGCTATTGGTTGTATTGCACTTTATGTACACTTACAGTCTCATTCTTGGTACTAAACACTGGCATTGCCACTGTGGTCATCAGAACCGGACCTTGACCATCATCCATCTGAGTGATTCATGAGGGAAGAAAAAGTGAAAGATAGCAAATGAGAGGGTAAGGAAGGAGAAAGAGAGACAGAGGGAGGGAAAAGAGGGAAGCTAATGATGAAACATTATATTTACAAAAGAAACGTAACTACATGGAATCATGCACATTATAAGAATCATCTTGCTTAAAGACACTCAATGAGTGATTATCTCAAGCTGCATAACACTGGTTCCTTAAGTAGTGAACCTGATAGGAATGCTGCAGCAGACCTAGTCATATTATCTTCTTCCATGACATGTTTTATTCATGTTTATTATTTGCCTTAAATGTGTTCAATCACCAGCCTGCCTTTGATCTCTTGCAGAATAAACTTATCCAAAGGCGAAGCTTCTAGTTTGAATCTGGGTATCTTCCCTCCCTAAAGACTGCTGGAATAATTATGATATTTATCTTTCCAGCGGCTGTCTGTATCTGACGATGATATCCATTAGAGATGAAAGCTTGACACTGTTAAAAAGATACTGGGGGAAGGCTTCACACTCGGCAAAAAGTGGTCTGACCTTGTCCACTCAGAAATGTCAGTCACTCACGCAGTTTATGTAAGTAATTGGTACTTTAAATGCAATATGAATCCCAGAACCCAATCTACAAATGTGTTAAGTTAGATGGGGTGGTAAAAAACTAAAATCATGTTGCACATGATCTATTTCGGCTGCCGCAATCAACTGAGTATTAGTCTAGACAGACTTAAATATAAGATACCAGCATAGTACTTTTCTTGGGGAACTACTCCATTTAACCAATCCTCTCAACTGAGCATTACACACTTCCTGTACACTTTCCTTCCCGCAGCGCTCATTTACCTCCAGTAATAATAGGTAATGACAGGAAACTGCTAGCATCCATTCTGTCTCCCTCAGACATTGGGGAAAGGGGAATTTGTGACCCGAGCCTAGACAACTGATAATAGCAATCCAAGACGCAAGATTGGACATCAAAGAGAGAACAAAGCACACCTAAGTACAGCTGCTGTAACAATGCACAGCCTTGCTGCTGGAGAACAGGATCAATCAAAGGACAGCAAAAGCGAGCAAAGCCTCATCTAAAAATACGAAATCTATTTCCGAGCTCAGGTCTATTGGATCATGTATCACCGGTCAGCGGATGTATGGACTGAGATTTATTGTGTATCCCCATGAGCTGTTGTTGAGCAGTCCCATCAAATGTGTACTGTTTGTACTTCAACACTAATCTATGTTTTTATTTTCAGTATATGTGCATTTGGCGAAAACCAGGCTTGTCCAGCTGCTCTGGGAAATTACATACTGTAATTAAGACGATAACAAGAGCTGCATGGAGAAAGGCAGCCAGCAACTGCATCTGTTGGATTCAAAGCTAACGGAAGAGCTACAGCTCCTCACCCAGATGAGTAAAGACCTGTGCTTCATTATCCCAATACAGGAGAGGAAAGAGGCACTTCCTTGAACCCTAAATGAGTGTCCTACAACATGACCATGCCCCAAGTCTCTAGGGGAGTGCTCTGTATCTAGAATTTGACATATAATACATAACCTGCAACCTCTAATGCAAGGTCAGAACTCAACACACATTTGGGCCGAATCGGCATCATCATTGCCTCCATGGCTTTATCTTTATCAGTCAGAGCAAACGGGGTGTGTAAGTCCTATCCCCTGCTGTGGGTCAGAGAATGAAAAAATAACCCCTCTGGACTCAAATACACTCGCTCCCCACTGACACAAATACTCACACATACCCACACACTTGCACCCCTCAGAGGGCTCAGATACACACACCCTGCCCCGTGTTTGCTGTCTCATAGGACACCTCGTAATCTAGGTTGCTGTGACAAATTGTGTTCTGGTGGACGAGGTGACCCTTGTTTTCTAGGAGAATGGGTTTAATTATGTTGGTGTGCGTCCTGGAGCCAAAGCCCCCTGTAGGCTCCTTTGTGAAAATGAACACGTACCGAAAGGGGAGCATAGCTGGCACGGACCTGGCACATCTATGAAAGCTCTCAATTGCCTCAATCACAATTAACATTGTTGTTATATTCACCTGTCATGACATTTTTACAACAGCCTACTACTTCAATTTGTCATCAAAAGGTAATCAACTGCTCGCAGCTTTCCCATCTGTCTTTGTGTTTTACCAAGTATCAATCTTGTTCTTTGAACTTCAGTGCAAAAACCCTTTTCACAACCCTACGTGCTTCTTTACATCCATTTATGTTCTCTTCCCAACTTTCTCTTCAAATCTCTTACATTCTTTCTCTCACCCTCCATACACTTGTCCTCAAATATCACCCCAAACACATTCCTCTCACCACCACCTCCCTCCCACCATCCCTGAGCTCCAGTGTCAGTTCATCCGACAGAGTGGGAAACAAAGCCAAATGAGCCAGAGAATGATGGATGAAGCTGGTGAGACGAAGGTGAGGAGGGAGTGGGAGGAGAACAGGAGAGGATGGGAGAGCACAGGTGGGGGGGATGCAAAGTGAAACAGAGAAAGAAAGGGGAGAGGCTAGATAGATTATTGGGTTGCACTGAGAGGGATAGGAAGAGGAGAGTAAAAAGATAGGATGAAGGTTACATTTGGAAAGATGATACACATCAGCCCTGGAACATAAATACCAGATGCTCATCACTTTCCTAACACACTGAGCCAATCCCAGTTCTGTGAACTTCTTATCAGACACTATCACCATGCAGGGGGAGTGTGTGTGTGTGTGTGTGTGTGTGTGTGTGTGTGTGTGTGTGTGTGTGTGTCTTTCTGTCACTGTCTGTTTTACTTTGTGTATGTGCGCTCCTCGCACCCAGGCGAGAGCTGTGCTCTGATGATTACATGCAAAGAAGCAGTGCAGATTCCTTGCTAATCCCAATTATCATGTCTGACAATGTGATATCTATTTCTGTTTTCTGCTGAGCCACTTCAATGTCAATAAGCTTGAATCTATCACACTATAACAGTACTATGTCAGACATATGGCCTGCCAGCTGTCTAATGGGACTGCTCTGTGCCCAGCTCATGCTGATGGGAGGGGGGGCAGAGCACTCTTCTGTTCCATCATCATCATTGTTATGATTATAGAGCTTCTTATCTCAACCCACATATGATTCATAAAACACTGAAAAATAAAACACTGAAAAATAAAACACTGAAAACGATAAAAAGGCATCAGAACAGATCATCCGACCAGTCATTACAGGCTATTGGATTTTCACCCCTAAGATGACAAAAACAGCTTATTCTGGAGAATTCTACCAAAACAAATAACACAGGCAATCTTGTTTTCACACCAAAACCACACAGGCAAAAGAGCAAAAACGTAGCCTCACATTTACACATATGGTCACACTGCCAGCCCCGGAGATACCGGCAAAGCACGGCCAACACAGCATCACCAATGATGAATGAGTGTGAGCGTGTGCACAGACGTGTGCGTGTGCATGATCAGACGTGCATAAGAGAGCGATCAACTGAACCTTTGACAACCACGATGCATGGTTTGAATCAGGAGGTTGAGGAGCGACATACGACACTGACACACAAGAAAATGCCATGGGTCAGTATGGTAGTTAGTTCACCCAAATTATGCCGTCATCTCGAAGAGATTGGAGACCAAAACGCACATGCACATGAAATGCACATGAACACACACCAGGCCTCAACACAGCACAATACAGCGATGACCTCAAATCAGATTTTTTTTTTACCTTTTGTGCTTGGGGGAGCTAAAGAGAACAGATTAAGGAGGAGGAGAGAAAGGGTCAATACGTTTGTGGATAAGTGTCAAAAAAGCCTTTCAGTGCAGTTTCCACTAAATGGAGTGCCAGCATCTATGGGCGTGTAAACTCCACTGACATTGACTGCAACTTTAAAAACAGTGACTGTGTCAAGAGAGGAGAACTTTATGGCTGGGAGGGTCACAGCAGAGGAAGCAACACTTAAGCTGTTAGTGTTGAGTCAGTGTTGGGTGAATGCACTTTGACTGTGATAAATGGATGGGGATAATGAGGGTAAAGAGAAGGAAATAAGCAGAGGAAGACAGAAAAAGGTAAAAGGAATATGAAGAGGATCGCAGAGGCAAAGAATCAATTTTCATGCAGTTGCTGTTAATAGCCTGTGTGCAAAACTTGCCTGTCTCCTTACATTTTTGAAGCTCTCTCTCATATTCCATTCAGAAATAGTGGAGGACAAATGGCTGCTATTCACTCTTTATCGCTGGGCAACAAAACGATCTCAAAACAAGAGTGCGATAAAATTCAGGTCGATACTGATGATAAGCTTTGGACATATTTAGCCGATAACACAACTGCCAGAGTCTACCTTTTCGCCTTGGATACCGGACACGCCCACTTCCTATTGTGAGCGTTTGAGTTGCCGGTGTTGGCGTAGCGCCCCCATCCATACTTATGGCTAGAGATAAGGTTTGGTTCAGGTTTAGGTAACGTTAGGGGGAAACACTTATTGATCGGGGAACAGTCTTTGACAGCAAAAGTGGAGCTGAGGACAACGAAAGTGATGGTGGACATGAACGTGAACTCGCATTATCTTCTCAAGCTGAAGGCATTGTTGATAAAAAAGGGTTACACGACGTCAGTTGTGTGGAAATGGTTCGGATTATACTAAATCAACGATGAGCAGATTAAGCCGTTCTGCAAAACATGTCCTCGGTTGGGGCCAACCAGGATGGGAAACACAACTAAATCTTTTCCATCAGCTGAACAGGTACCGTCCCAGCGACCACACGGAGAGTATGAAAATGCGGATCCACACTGGCCTAAGTCCACACACACAGCCTGCACGTTTGGTTCAAAGTAGTAGTTTGTCTGCTGTTAAGCATTAGCTGTGCTGTAGATGCTGTAACAAAAAAACTTTCAAAAAGGAGCATACATATAACATGCGCTATTTCTTAGTGTAAAGACACTTGTTTACACATTGATGGTGGTTTTAGCAGAGGATCCTATACTGTAGGTCAGGCATTACCCTTTGGGGTGTTTTAGAGATGATAATATATGTGCCAGAGAACTTTAAAGCTTGTACAGCGGATTTAGCAATGCATGTGATTATATGAGTTTGCTGAGAAATATTATAGTGAAAATAAGCTGCGTGTGTTTGGCCAGTGTATGAAAGATCAGAGACTAACTCACCAATTTGCCGCAGTATGTTCTACTCACGTTACACAACTCCCAAACACTCACAGGAGGCTCACTGACTTAATGGTTCCACCTGCTGCTCACACACACTTTCACACATTCAGTCTGAGACGTACACAAGGCAAAACACACTGTCAGGCCCCTGCTTGCATTGTATCACTATGATTTCCTTTGGATTATATAAGTCATCGATCCTGAACATGTGAATATACTTTTTGTGCATTATGGATTATGTTTTAGTAGAATAAGTTGGAATCTGTGAATCGATCAGAGAATATTCTGTGCCCACAACCCAGTGGGTGGAAAGCGAAGACTAGCGGAACTGGAGTCCACTATTATGTGAGACAAGGTATAGTCAACTCACAGTGTTGTCGATGTAGGCCTCAGTCCACACCGTGTCATGCTCCTGGTCAATCACCTTGGGACGACTCAACACGTGAAGATACTCCATCACATTCTCTTGCACATCTGCCAATGTGGAAATCTGAGTGAAGTAGCCTGTTGAGCAGAGAGAGGAAGAGGAAGAAATAAATTATGATGGATCATTTAGATGCTTGCGTACAATGGAGAGTGAACAGGTCCAGTCTCCTCACTCACAATGCTGCCCTGAAAGTGTCTCCAATACTGTTACACATAGCAGCAAGTGTCACATCCAATATCAGCTTGGATATATCATCTTTTCCAAGCCATCACTCCCATTTTATTTACCTTGGTACCAAAGCAGAGAGAAACTACATATGGAATACAGTATTGTAGGCAGCAGATATTTGCTTGATAAAGCAGATGGAAACCTGGATACATGTATGAGTAATAGCTGAAGAATTCCCTGCAGTGAACCAGCATGGGTTTGTGAATGGTTAAGTGGTATGTAAATGCAATGGAAAAACTATCCAAGTTAAACCAAATGCAATGCCATTTCCTACACTGGTAATGCCGCCATTATGTTGCTAATGTGCATGTGCAGGAGGAAATATGCTGTTATCTCAGCAGGGGAGCAGATTTGGGGAGAGGAAGAGATGGTTTCAGAACAACAGCAACAGACAGAGGGAGAGAGATGACAAGAAGTGGCATAGAGAATAAGGGAAAAGAGAGAGACCACTACATTTCCACTGATCCGTAAAAACAGCAAACTGCCTCCATCACCGTGAAGCAGTCAAGGAGAAAATCATAGCTGGAGGAAATAGATTTTGGGGTCATCGTTCCCGGCAACGACCTTTACTCCAGGGAGAAAAGAGGTAGAGTCTAGATACAATACACAGATCCATGAAGGATGCGATGTATCCCAACAAATAACTAAGGACAGGATCTGTCAATGATAATCTAATTTAAAATCTGCAACCACAGTAAAGAAATTAAAAAGGCTAAAATCTCATATCATACACTAACACTGGAAGCATCAAAGCCACATGATTACTGCAATCACTATAGCAACAAGAATGTACTTGCCCCCGAACTTGACCTGGAAGTGAACCTTGACAGATTCCTCCCTTTCATCCTCAGTAAAGTTCAGATCCTGCTATTATTCCAGACAGTAAAATGAGAACACACATATACAGACTTGCATCGCACACAAAGCCAGCTGCCTCCGTCTAACTGCACCGTTCATCACAGTGGTGAGTTTAGAATGACTGCTCCCTTTGGAAGGCTGAGGGTGTCCTTCGGGCTAGGCCACTGGGGTCAGTGAGATGAGCTGGAGAGTGAAAATATGAGCGCTCCCTGCATTCAGTGACATGGTACATCTGTCGTACATACAGGACAGGACACTCACAGCATGGTCTGTGCAGGGTAGGGTCACTAATATATTGTTAAAGGACCTTGGTTTGGGTAATATGTAGACAAAAAGACACAACAAGGTGTCCTGATGCATGAAAATAGTGGACAGGGTGGAGGTGAAAGATGTCATGATGTGAGGCAAAGCTACATTACAAATATGTGGATTCCCTAACATACACTAGAGTTTAGATTCTCGGACCCGATATTTTCGGCCGCTATCCTCGGGCCCTTGATCAAGCATTTGTGTTTTTTGAATCATTACTTTATTAGCCTTATTCAGTGGGGAGAAATATATGCCTCTCCAGCTTCTCCCGTAGCTTTGGGTGTATGTCCTACACTGACTTGAGTGTGAGGTAAACTGTGCTACATTGTGTCTCCCCCATCTGCAGCACTGTTCACGGCCAGTGCATCAGCATACAGACCATGCCGAAGGACAGTATTAATTAGGTGATCGAGACAAGAAAGTCTCCTATATGGTTCCAGGGCTTTGATTATGTTGCTGCCTTGATCTGTTACCCACACTATTCGGCTGAGGGAGTTAGGGTCGAGGTTCTTTTTACGTTTCTTCGTTCGGATCCATTTGCGATCCATTCCATTCTGAATAAACAAACAGCGCAGTTTAAATGCTTCGTCCTTGTTGCATTACCTGTATTTATTAAGATAATTCTAAACAGATTTCTGTAGTTCAAACAACTCGGAATTGTAGTTGAGAACGTCAGTTATAACGGCCCACGTATTCAAAAATTGTCGGGTTGAAATCGGGCATAGGCTCATAATTACAGTTAATGTGTCGGACGCAACATGCACGGGCTTGGGTAGGGTCGGGCTTGATTTTTACACCTCTAACATACACCTATATGTGATTGTTGAACATGAAATTCCAAAACCATGAGCATTAAAGATGAACTCCACGCTATTTCTTTTCACACATAATCACATAGATTCTTGTTGTGTTAATATGGGTGATTTTTCCAAAAACACATATGCTATATATTGTGTTTAAAATGTGTTATTTTCTGCCCAAAACTAGCCTGTATGTGTAAGCTTGGATTTGAAAATACAGTTGAGATGAAATCTGTGGCCCATCCTCAACCGTGACGTAATAGGAAAAACTCTGAGGTATATTTTGTACATTGAGTATAAAAGTGGGACACTGGCTTAACGTAGTCCCAGTTATTTAGTGCCTCTCACACTTGGCTGCTTGTAACATTAGCAAGCCTTCACAAAGGCTTATGATTTCTCTTCTGTGTCTGTGAAGACAAAGCATGGGCTCTGTGATAACTGTGCTATATTCAGGGCTTAAAGGTCCCATGACATGGTGCTCTTTGGATGCTTTTATACAGACACTAGAGCCAGTCCCACAATGGGCTTTCCTTAGGATGTGCCATTTCTGTGTCTGTAGCTATTGAGGAGGACAGGGGGGGGGGGGGGGGGGGGGGCAAGGTGGAGGGTGGGGGTGTGGCCTTGACCAACTGCCACTTTGCTCATTTGAAAGCCATGATGTCTCTCTCTCATGGGTGGGCCAAATTCTCTGGGCGGGCAAAGCAGAGAAAGAGGAGGTAACCTTGCTCGTTATGACCTCATAAGGAGGAGATTCCAGATCTGCCCATCTGAGCTTTCATTTTCTCAAAGGCAGAGCAAGATACCCAGGGCTCGGTTTACACCTATCACCATTTCAAGCCACTGGAGGACCATAGGCAAGCTGGGGGAATGCATATTAATGTTAAAACTCCTCATAAAGTGACATTTTCATGCCATGGGACCTTTAACAAAAAATACTGTATAGGGCTGCCGAACAGTACGTTAGCTTTCCAAAGACAGACCCACACACAGCAGGAGAGCCTCTCGTTGTAAACTGTATCCACAAAGTTGGAACTTATTATCTAAAATATCAAGTTTCTTTTCTTAACTGAATCTAGCCCAAACAAAATGTACATAAAAGTACAGCCCAGTCCACATATCTTTGGCCATATATTGTATGTTTGATATGTTAACTGATGGAATACACTGTAGTCAACATATAAAAAAAGCTCTATCTCGTCATGTCTATATTAGTGTCACGGTCACAGGGTGTCAAATGTCATTTTTGGATTGGTTGCAAGTCTCCACACTGTTAACAATATTCTTTGCTCCAATCAAAGGCCATAGGGAGAGTTTTTGTCATCACAGCCTTCAGTGACAGGGCAGACAACCCAACACTTTACCTTACTTTCACTAGCAAAATTACTTAAAGTTAAACAGAGAAGAAATAAAACCAAATTTTCTGCTGTAGAGATGTTGTGCCTCGGGAGCAGAGCGAAGACTGTTCTGCACAGCTGCTGCAGACTGGAGAGGATGTCACTGTCACAAGTCTGAATCATCATGCGGCATAAATACACACGCACTTGTGTTGTGTTGCACGACACCCAGGCAGGTCTCATCATCAACCTCAAACTGACTGGATGGGTTCTCGGATATTATTACTTCCAAGCGAAACTGCCCTTGTCCTCTTATCTACACACATATACCCATGCACACCCCTTGTGTGACCTATGGCTTGCCTGTCTTATCTACAGCAGCCTGAGGAAATGGAGCCAGACTGTCTCTGTTACCCACCGCCCAGCTAAATATAGAACCTGAAGTAAAGTGCTCTACACACCGAGACAACCATTGCCACACACAAAGCAACTGGAAAGTGGTGTATCACCAAGATAGTTTGGACTTTATGCTTAAATCAAGATGTAATGTGGCATATATGGTCTGTGCAACTGGCACCATCTGCCTGCTGTCATATACACATGCTTATACTGATGAGCACTGAAAAACACATGTCTATGCAACTACATGCACACACACAGACACATATGCCAAAAAATAAAAATTAAATAAAAAACCTAACCGTAACCCAAATTCAGAGCTCGTAATGTATTCATTTTCGGCTGACAGCAGCATTCAGAAACTTTATTCTGCTAAAACAGATTAGAAGTAGAAAAAAGCACAGAGGTCTATGCATGTGTTGTAAGATCCCACCTTTGTTAGCACATGCCATCCATTTCAGATTATCTGCGAAGGCTGACTCTCGACCAATCAGGTAAGGGAATATGCGGACCTGCGGAGAAAAAGCAGATAGCCTCCGTCATTCATTTTAATCACATTTTGATAGGGCCCACCATGCACCATATACTGTAGAAGATAACACTGTCAAAGCCAGGGAGAAGGCTCATTTTTATCTGCCAGTGATTAGCAGACCCTTTCTCCTTGTTTAATAGAGTCAATTATGGACCCATGGAAGACATTTTTCTTTTAGATTTTATTTAAAGTTATTTATATCAACATTTCATAGTGAACACCCACAAACACACACACACACACACACACACACACACACACTTGTATAACATGGTGATGTTTTTTTCCTTTTTTAAAAGGAAAAAAACATTTAAAAATAAATAATTCTAATCAGATTTTATCAATTTCAGAAACTAACAGATATAGGTTTCAGAATAAAATAAGTGTATTAAGAATCTGCAATAAAAATGAATGTAAACGATTAACCATGAAGTAAATATTCTGAGTTGAAAAAGCCAAATCCAAGCTTTGTGTGCTCAATCCAGAGTCATCTAAACTCTCTGCTGCCAAACCCATTTTTGAACGGCAGTGTTCAGTTGGCTCAAGAAGCAGGTGTAGTTGGCAGGTGTGTGTGTGTGTGTGTGTGTGTGTGTGTGTGTGTGTGTGTGTGTGTGTGTGTGCAGCATGTTGGAGGAGGTGCATGTTGCCAGATTGGACCAGATGCAAGCCGCTGGGGGCACAGCTGCCATAGCTCCCATGACTGCATTTTTCACTGCCTCTCTTCACCCTGACAGCATGTGTCTGTTTGTGTTTGTGTGTGTGTATGTATGCTTGTATGTGCAGCCACATGTGTATCTTTATGTGATTTTTAGATGACTGCTCCGAACAGAAGTGTCTGGAAATTGCAAAAACATAATTTATGTCTAAATGGAATTTCCTTTTTGAGGAGTACTTGAGTATTCAATTAAATTAGTTTTATTGTTACTGCAGTGTGTAATAGATGAACTCTTTGTAAATTCAATAGTGATTATAATTATAACAGCTAAACAACAGCAAATATATAATCAGCAGAGTATAGACAATATTGGTCTATTGTCAACTGTATAAGCTTCACTGTGAATAAGTGCAGTTGTCAGACTGTCACTTTAAAGCAGCCCTCATCTAGACCGTAATCATCCACTCTTTATACAAACATCAGTTATTTAAATGGCATTGCCAAAGTGACAGGAGAACACAACACAGATGATATGATCATAAGCGCTTCATGTACTGTAGGGCTACGGATAAGATGTGTCACATTTTCTGTTTCTGTGTTTTCCTTTGCTGGTAGCCAAGACGAAGGTCAAACTATGGCAGGCTGGTTATTAAATATGGACGAGTTGTACAGCTGAGTTAAGTACAGTGCAGATAAAAACTAGCAGGAGCTCAAGCCACAGCATGCAATTTTCAACCTACTTGACTGCACAAATTTTAGGCAGGAATAAAAGTACACATGCATGCAAGAATACAAATGCACAGGCATACTGTACAAGTATACACATCTGTATGTAACCATGCATGCACAGATGCACTATGACGCTATGCAAAAACTATATTTTTTCACGCTCCTACATTATATATTCAGCACACAATCATTTATTCTCCAGTGTAACATTCACATAAACATTTGTAAACATTCCAAGACTGTAAGTATTTCTGTAAGGTGTGTTTTGATGTCCAGAACACACAGTTACAACTCGTACTGTTACAAAGTAATAGCAGGTTCATTGTTCTGATGTTAATGGTCTCATGCAATATGTTGCATAATCTGGGACCAGACATGCCTACTGTTGGTTATAAAATCCCAGCTGAATTCAAATCTAGGTCAGCTTGAAGTTTCAACCTGAAACCAAAACCACATCCATGAAAATGATGATTCCTAAAATGTGTTGGGTTTGTACATGGGCACTGTCTGCTGATGCTGATGATCGTTTTATTTGAGTCATGGTGAAAGATCCCTGTTTTGGATAAAGAGATGTATACATTGTTACAATCTAACGGTTGTTGCAGTTGTCTAAAAAAGAAAATCTAAAATGAAGCTTATGAAGTGAAATATGTCGTGAAGTGTGGTGTTAGTTTGGAGATCTTGATTTGAAGGAAATACAGATCATTCCTAACAAGGAAAGAGAAGGTAAATTCATGTTAAAGCTGACAACTTTTCTATCACTAACTGTTAGCAAGCCTTTTCATTTTCATTGTTACTACCACTGTGGTACACAAGGCATTCATGCTTTTGGACATTCACAAATCAGAAGACCCTGATAACCTTGTGCCAGACGTTCTAAAGATTGCAGCTGAATTTATTTCTTGTTCACCAACACATCTTGTTCACTAACATATATTTTTAATCTACCTTTTGCCTAAAGATAATTCCTTATCTCAAGGTCCGCTTTGTTCTACTATTACTAAAAGCAGGTGACCTAACACTTCTAAATAATTACAGGCCCAACTTTAATCGGTCTTGGCAAAGATTCAGGAGTTGCTCATTTTTTAATCACTTTCCAAGCTTTAACTTTAATAACATTTTATCTGAAAATCAATCCAGTATTTTTTAGACTGCTTTTAGGAGACCAGGTTGAGCTGGGTGTTAGGTAAATATTAGGGGTGGGAATCACCAGAGGCCTAACAATACGATATCATCACAATACTTATGTCAAGATACAATATTATTGCGATTTTAAACATATTGCAATATTCTGCAATATATTACAATTTATTACCTTTTTCCAAATTCAAATTTTTCTGAATTTCAAATGATGTCCCCAAAAGGAAACTTTGTCAACATCTGTTTAATCTAAAAAGATACATTTCTGTTTGTTCATCTCACTTCAATTTTATTGCTGCATAATGGGATTGTCAAGCAGGCAAACTGACCAACACATATATAATAAAAGACTGATACTTGGCGTCTGTGTATCAATACAGTATTGCCACGGAAAATATCGTGATACTATGTTGTATTGATTTCCCCCCCACCACCCCTAGTAAATATAGTATGTGTGTGTGAGGACAGACTTTGCTGCTCTCCAAGTGGACATGGTTTCTGGGCTTAGCAGTGGATTTCAAGGTTCCACTATTGACTCTCACATGGAAGAGGCAGACTCTACTCAAGGAGTTTCTCTCACAATTCAGGTTGAGAGCCAAGGCCACATGGAGACTGTGTCTCTGTCTCCTAGGGCTCATGGTATCACCATTCTAGGCCGTTCTGTTGACCCTATTACACATGCCTACTACACTACGGAGTCCCTTTTACATGTTGCAGAGTAGTCTCCAGGCAGTTATGGTTAGCCCTTCGCTATTGGGACAACAGAAACAATGTTGTTAAAGGACGGGCACTGGGTGGGGCCTCATGATGCACTGCCAAATAGTGGAGACAGATAAGGTATGGACAGTGCACATAGGACACTGCACAAGCAGGCATGGGCAAGGTTGTGTGTAGCCCAGCATATCAATCTCCTGAAACTGAGGGAAGTACATGAGGCCCACTTCCATTTTTTTCTATAACTTCAACTTCAAGGTCAGTCCATGCTGGCAAAGACAGACAGCATGCAGCCTCTTTCATCAATTGACAGGGTTGTCTACCTTCCCTTTGCCTCTGCAAGATTGCCCACAGTTGTGGCTAAGAGCACACCACAAGTCCCCCCAATCAGTGCTGGCCTTTGCAGTGATTTTGGCACAGTGGCTGCTGTCTAAATTGCAGGTGGTGTGACTCACAGAAAATACTTTTTGCCATGTTTTAAAGAAAATGGCTAGAAAATGATAAAGAAAATTTGGCCTAGTGTAATATCAACCAATTCATTTCATAGCATTTGTGTGGCCAACTCAGCCAGAGAAAGATACAAATGTGCTACGGGGCAAAAAATAGCTGAAGAGCTTTTACAGTGTATGCGCCTAGTGATCAACTTTAATTGGTATGAATCTGTGCCATCTTGGAACACCGTATCCTGTTTTTCATAATACATTGATGGCACAACCCAGGTTTTTATCCTAAGGGGGGTTTATTGTGCCAAACACGGAAAATCTGTCAGAGGCTCAGGTATCTGGGGATGTGGAGGCTACACTCTCAGGTGGTTGTAGGAATTTGGCGGCACTACAGACAGGAAATGGTCAACCTTTTTGGTGTCAAGTAGGACCACCACTGCTGTTCCAATCAATGCTGTCCCTTTAAAAGGTGGTGAGATTCCCAATTCACCATCAATCATTGCCTTTTTTTAGGGAGGGGCACCACATGAGGCTGCTGCTCTGTCAAAATTCTACTTAGATTTTCTTGTGTTCCTAACCTACATTAAAGTGTAAACATTCTGATCCCCTTTCCCATTTGCTTGATTAAGGATGTATTGTAATTGTATGAGTTTAGGAAATAATATACATTTTATTTGCAATAAACTCTTGCTGGGTTAGATTGAATCTGGCTCCTGTTTTAGGATGTGGACGAACTTCCTCTGTACATGCAGAGTACAACTCATAATATTAAAATAGTATCTGGTTACCCACATGTACTGTACTGTAATCGGTGCTCTGATTCATTACTCTCTACATGTGTTTGTAGCACTGGCCTTGTTTTTGTATTGCCCTTTGTTGTATGTGTTGCACTCTGCTTAATTGTTCTGCTTAGCAAAACGACCACTGAAATATAATGTGAGCCCAAGTAAAACTGGAAAATAAAGCTTTGTGTGTGTATGATACCTTTATCTGTTGTTTTAACTCAGTTATTAAGATCGGTAATTAGAGATGCATCGATAGACCGGAATTGGTCGGTTTTCATGTGCTCGGGCATGACCGGCGACCGGCAGGTCAGTGTGACATTTGCAGATTTCATGCCGGTCAATGCTACAATTAACTGACAACATAAGTTATACAAGTTACAGCAACTTTTCCGCCGTGTGTCATGTGTACCCGCTCGCGGTGGTAAGCGCATCTCCGCGCTATTCTCGCACACGTAGGGAACCTCGTGAATTAACCTGCAACATGTCAGCTGTTTGGAAATTCTTCAGCGTGTGTGCAGAAGATAACAAGTTTGCTATATGCAACACCTGCAAGGAAAAAGTAGGGCGTGGAGGGACGACACTAAAAACCAAAATCACTTTGGTGATCATTTTTTTAGTTGGATATTGGATGTGAAAGGAAGGAAATGGTTCTAACATTGCACTTTAGATGTGTGTGAATTTCCCACACCAGAAGTAATTTATATAGTTCTATTTTATAGTGATCCATTATCTGTTCAAAACATGTTCTATGTTCTGTGCAAAATGTTCTATTAAAGAAAAGATAGAAAATAAATATTTGTGTGTGCTGTAAAGTCGTTAGAAAAAATGAAATCGGAATCGGCTAAAATCGGTATCGGTTGGCCTAACTCAAAGGAAATCGGAATCGACCTAGAAAGTTGTAATCGGTGCATCTCTATCAGTAATACACACAAGCCTTCAGTTACATTAAAAGTCCGGGAGACCTTTGTTCTTAAATAAACCACCACAATGGTCTTTGTGAGTACAAAATATATGTAAGTTTCTAAAACATTCTTTATCTACAAAACGGCAGTTATCTGAAAACTGTGACAGTAGCTCTCTGAAAATAATCATGGTGTAACATGAAAGAACACTCATTATAAAATGTATTTGAAGTTGTTCAGTGTTTCCTTACAGTAGATATTGTTTTTCACAGCAATGCTTTCTTTATGATCTTACGATCTTTTCTTTCTAGCTTTTTTGGAATAAATGCCATCTGTATGCAGATATTCTAAAACATGCCCATATTCTCAGTGTGATGCTTTACAGTGGTGAAGCTATAAGGCTGGTTGGAAGCAAGCCATTAAAAACCAGAAGCGGGGAGAGAGGGACACTGGAGAGAGTGACAGAGATGGAAGACTTCTATTATCAGCGGGGCTTCTTCTAAATGGAACTATCTAGCAGCCTTGTCCGCTTGCCGCTCACTGATGTTCAGCCTTGAGGCAGAAGTAAGGGTGGAGGAGGTGTTGCTAGAATTTTCAACCACCAGACACACATAAATACAAGTGCAGCATTTATGGTAACAAATAGGCACCCCACGCATGGAACATATACTCACAGGTTCAAGATTAAAATTGGCTAATAATATGTGTTAAAAGACTTACCTGAGTCAATGAGAGTTTGCACTGTACGTGAACCCTTTCACACTCACATGCATGTATATACACTGTGTGTTAAGGGTATATGCATCTACCATTGCCTTTAGAATGGTACTTCAATTCTCAACCTTTTGAGGGTTAAGACCCCATGGGCTTTCTTTTACAACAGAAAATGACCTAAGAATAACCCTTTTTCTTCCCCTCCATCTCCTTACTCTATCTCTCCCCTACCATTTCATTTCACGGCCTGTCAGAAGAACACCACAATTACCTTGCAGGACAGCAGACAGACAGCTCTGTCCTCAGAGTAAGGGCCATACTTAACTCTGTCTTAAAAGCCTCTGAAAGGAACTCATACTGGGCCCAGTCATTACCTTCTGCTTGTCAAAAACTTTCTATAACAAACTCAGACAAATACTAATACTGCTTGCCTTTCTTTTTCAGTCCTCTTGGTCAGCAAGAATTTCTCTCAAAACTGTGTTTGATGTTAGAATAATTATATATAATTTGTAATCAATAACCTAACCGTATAAAACATAATTCTTCTCACTATTTCTGTTTATTGATGTATTTGAGAGATAACGTTACCCTTGGTATTCCCTTAAAATTCTGTGAAATGGATCAACTTCCACATTTTGTGATGGCCAATTCTCAACAGCGAGTTTAAAAAGTCATTCACAGCCACAGGAGGGCATTAGTCCACTGCTCTCCATTAGAATACCAGGTTGCAGGTTCATGGAGTTGCGAACAAGGCATAATGGGAAATTGAGCTCAGCTGACCTAATTTTACATCTGTAGTGGAACTACAATTGCTCAATAGTGTGTTGTGTGTGTTTGTGTGTTTAATACACTACCTTCCTGTCTGGCCAGTTGTACTTGGCAAAGATGGCATCATATGTGTCCACTGCCCCATCTGTCACCAACATAATGGCCTGGCTACACTCACTGCCCCTCCCAGTCTCATTGAACTGGAGAGAGAGAGAGCGAGAGAGAGAGAGGGAGGGGGGGGTTAAGGTAGGTGAACAAAAACAATAACAAAAATCCCCCACAATCTGAATAGAACCAGTTCAAAATCTACTTCTTTCAAACACTTACCAAACATATCATCTAGTTATTTCCCATTAGATAAAGTAATGTGTCTTCACATGACTCACCTTCACAGCATGGAAGTTAACTGTGTTATAAAAGCTAATGGAATAATAACATTCCTTTCCCATGCACAAAAGCAACAAGGACATCTACCTTAAGATGACATGTACCTCAAAAGATTACAGAGACGAGAACGGAGACATTTAGTATACACTTTGATACACGTTTTTGAAATAAGAGCATTGAGAAACAAAAGGTAAATGAGTGTGTCTGTGTGCATGATTAATTGCCTGTTCATAATGAGGAGATGTCAAACTAGTAACCTGAGTCATTAAGTGCCTTGTTTACTTGTTTTTTGTATGATTTTGTTGATTTAGCTATTAATTACAGTGTGCTAATTAATTTTGTCCATGACACTGTTTGTTTTCTGTGTGTATGTGAGTGCATGTAAGTGTGTCTACGTGCGTGTGTGTGTGCGTGTTCCTGTGTGTGCGTGTGTGTGTGTGTGTGTGTGTGTGTGTGTGTGTGTGTGTGTAGGCGGGGTGATCATGCATTAGTGTATAACTTACGTCACCAAGAAGATTGAAGGCCTCAGTCAGAGCTATGTCTAACATACCAATGCCTTGAGCAAACAGCTTGTCGAGGTGCTCCCGGAAATGCTGAGAAAATAACGTGTGGAAGGAAACATTACGATCACAGCGACAAGAAGACCAAACAAGAGTGAAAACAACACAGACGGAGAAGGAATTAGAGGAGAGAGGAAAAAAAAAGAGAGACAAAGACGGGATAACAACGGTAAAAACATGTTAAAAAACTTGATTTGATTTGCTCATAACACACAGAGAAACAATATATTTCACTGAGCTTAATTCACCATAATTTGTGTGTGAACAGAGATTGCACCAATGGTCTAATGGGCTCTTTAACTGAGCCCTTAGCCGTTTTTTTGCGGAAAACATTGTGTTGGAGTGAAATGTCACATAATGACTGAAAGAACTAAAATCACCTGTTTTCCTTCCACCTTTAAGTTGATGACCGGTCAGTCTACTGTGTTTGCAAGTGTCTGAGTCTGTTCATAGGTGTGATCGTGCCACAAAGGGTGCATTATCTCTCTGGCAATTACAGTAATGATGAGTTTAATGTTGTCAGCAACCTAACAGGTCTCATGTGCATATCTCATTATTTGCAACAGCCAGGAGGCAAATCAAATCAACATCCCCATATGGCAAAAAAAACAACCTTTTCTTTGATGTGGATAAAAAGGTTAATCGGTTCCAACAAAAGGCTGTACCCTGGAGCACGGTAAAGTTAACCTGCTGTGTGTGTGTGTGTGTGTGTGTGTGTGTGTGTGTGTGTGTGTGTGTGTGTGTGTGAGAAAGTTAAGATTGAAGTGATTTGTCTCAGCACAGTGGGCTATGTTCAATCCCTGGCGCAACTAAAGTGGCAGATTCAGAAAGTCTGTGTGTGTGTGTGTGTGTGTGTGTGTGTGCGCGCGCACACACACAGACTTTGTGTGTGTTAAGATTAAGATTGGGCACACAATCTTAATGTGCCCAACCTTTTGTGCAGCACTACAAAGCTCTTAAAAATGTACACTGGACATCAAACTCTTCAATGGTTCAGACCAGGGCTGGACTGGCCATCTGGCATACCGGGCATTTTCCTGGTGGGCCGACGCTCTTTTGGGCCGAATCGCCGATATATATATATATATATATATATATATATATATATATATATATATATATATATATATATATATATTTTTTTTTTTTTTTTTGGCTGCACCGGCCCATAAAGAACTGACAACGGCCCATTGGTTAATTTTCTTTATTGGCACTGGACTGACCCAATCAAATACAGGAACCTGTAATAGTTATGCTTATGCTGGAAGTTAGCATCCACGTTAAAATGGACAAACGACCACCAAAGCAACAGGGAGGTGCAGAGAAATTACGGGAGAAAAAGATTAAGAATCTACAGGCGGATGCCTCAAAATGTGCCAAAATTTCTGACATGTTTGGGAATTGGGGCTGTAGTAGCTGCTTCAACATCAGCATTACCTGAAGTAGAGGAAGGAGGAGAGGTGGCTGGCTATACATAGAAGCAGATACAACATCATGACAGGGAAGAAGCAGAGGAGGAGGAGGAGAGTGACCATGACAGGGCCATGGGAGCGAGTGAGGAAAAGATGAAAGAGAGAGTAGTTGATGACGTGGTAAGGAGTAGGCAAATTAACAGGGACTCTCAGGAAGGGAGGCTGTGTGTGTGTGTGTGTGTGTGTGTGTGTGTGTGTGTGTGTGTGTGTGTGTGTGTGTGTGTGTGTGTGTGTGTGTGTGTGTGTGTGTTATGTGCGCCGCACGTCATAACGACAACAAGCAGTTTGGCTGTAACATTAAAGTTAGTGGCTGTCAGGTAACCTAACTGTTTAAGCTTACATTGAAAATGCTAGTGGTTGGCCTGTTGGGTAGCTGAAAAGTCTCTGTGATCTATAAAATCAGTGTTGATTCAAGCATCAGTGTTCCTTGAATTGCTTAATTAGCTCTTTTCCAGGGCATATACTACTCTCAGCTTTATTGTAGCTTTTGGGAAGGGTTATGGTTATTGTATTTAGTCCAAAGCAACAAAATATGAATCTTACAATAGTTAAAATTAACAGTAAACAGTTTTTAAAAGTTGCTAAGCCAATATTAAGCAAAATAGTAATAATAACAATAATGGCAATACAATATAAAATATCAATAATAAAAAAATAACCAAATACCATAAATATACAAATCATAACTCTAAGAATTAATTATTTATTTAAGTGTAAGATCAACAGATAAGTCTTGAGACCCCTCTTGAAGGATCCAAAACTATCATATCAACGCAGAACACTAGGCAATATTTTAAGAGGAGTGTCTGCAGGGAATGTGTCTGACCAATCACGGTGGGTGTGGGCCGCCTGGGCCAAAAATGTCAGGGCTAATTTTTTTGTCCCAGTCCAGCCCTGGTTCAGACACCTTTTATACTCCAAAAGGATCACATCAGTCAGCTTAATGAAGCCTTGCTACAGGCAGTTTAGGCTATGCTGTTTGCTATAGCCTAAGGCTTTGATTTCTATGGCAAGTTATTTATCCCAACATGGGGGCAGGTGCAATTCTGATAAATGCATGGAAAAGAGAGGCAGAAGATTTGTTGGACAGATATTGCAGTAAAGTATTGCATCCATATATCAAATTCCTGCCCATTAAGAATGGATTTGGACATGCAGGACATCACAGGTGAAAAGATGTCTATGTTAAAGCTGCAGTGGGTAGAACACAAAAAAACAGCAGAATTCAAGTGAAGCCTCTTGCTGCAGCTCTCACTCTCCCCTCTGTCTCACAGGCAATGCATGCTCAGAACAGCCAATAGGAATGCTCGCTCTATGAAATGACCTGTGATTGACAAAAGTCTCCTGTAGCGGCTAGATTTTCTGAAGTCTGAATACAGAGCCAAGAGGTGGCGCAGAAGTCTAGTTTTCTCTCAGACCACTTGAATTACAATATGCTGAAAGATTATTATGGAATTTTTGCCCAACAACGCCAAAAATAAAGTGCCTTCCACAGCTTTAAGACTGCGCTAATTTGGTTGAAAAGTAAGTGAAGTTTGGACCTGTCACCTTAAAATATCATCAAAAAGAGGCTGCCTTTTCTAACCTAGACATAGCTGATGCTGTTTGAGCTGCAAATAAACCATTTATTATTTCTGGGATTTCTGACTTTCGTTCTACTTTAGTTAGTTACTGCATGTGTCATCTGTTAAATGACTATCTATGACATAACTGGAGCAAACTGCTCAGCAGACCTTCAGTCACATTTCAGAGGACTGCTTTGAGTCTAAGCCCAACAACTGTTAGATAGAGATAATGCTGGAAATCATTAGTGTTTACCTTTAAGGCTTTAAATATTAGCCTGGAACTACTGTGCATGTAAGTAATAATCCGACAGGTCAATTTAGACAAACAACTACACATCGTAATATAACCAAATTAATGTGTGTCCCATGGAAACCTGACAACAAGTATTTATGACCCAGTTGAAGTTTAGGTATAAAATAACAGATTTTGTGAAGACAGATCAGTAAGTTTAAGTCTCCAGTGTTACAGTCACTTCCTGCCCCCAGCTGATGTAAAAGACATTAACTGTATCTACCAGCGCAGACTGCTTACGCACGCACGCACGCACACACACACACACACACACACACACATATATAATTCTACATACACAGGATGCATAGTAGTCCAACAGCTGCACCCCAAAGATTAGGCCTGCACTAGAGGTGATAGAGGTCATTGAATTTAATTCCATTTAGAAATGGCATTATAATATGGAATTTTAAAAATAATTGGGAAGAGATGTACATTCTAGTGGGCACCTAGAGAGGGTACAGTATACTGTAGGCAATAAAGAAGAGATTCAGAGATGAAGGGGGTCATGCCACAGTAATTGCAAGGATTCTCATGTGCCATCTTAATGACAATGTCTTGTATGCACAGCTCAATCAGTGTACTGTACATACACATAAACACATTTGGACATACAAACATTCCCCATAATATTTATGCTACTCACTGACTCAGGAAAAGTAAAACCATAAGATTACTTCATTGCTACAATTTAGTAATGCACAGCTATAACACTGTCGGAAAAAAAGTATTAAAAAAATGCAGCAGAACCAGAGATATATATTTTTTTAATTCCACACATTTTTCTTCTTTATTGTCAAAACCTACAGCACCCGCAATGCACAATTCGGTCAGAGAATCGGGTGTGTTATGCTAGTAGCGGCTAATGTAGCCTTAAGCCGCTAGCCTCAAGCAGAGATGAGGAGTGAGCTACAGAGGTCTGGTACGCTCATTTCTTTCTGACACCACAGAAAGAATTTTTTAAACTTCAAGTGATCACAATTTATCAAATTTTGCACAGCCCCCTCAGGAGCCGCACAAGCCTTTATACAACTTTGTTTCACTCCCCAAGACCTGTAAACAGACACTAATGTGTAAAATCAGTGTTCTCTTTTAAGGACACGTCACCCAGCTCAATCTCTACTCTCTCTCTCCTGCCATCTGGAAATCGCTATCAGAGCATTACCACTCGCACCACCTGGTTCACTGGTCCAGAGTCACTGTCTTTCCACAAGCAGGATGATTAACAGGTCACATACACACACACACACACACACACACACACACACACACACACACACACACACACACACACACACACACACACACACACACACACACACACACACACACGCTCAATGTAGATTCATGTGATTACATACTTTAGGCAATGTGCAATACTCATACTGCATACTGTCTTAAGCCTATACCAATATGTCAGTTAAATCTTTTCATATTAATGTGTATTGTGTGTAATGTACAATAAACCATGAATGACTTCTAACTGATTGTAACAGGATAAAACAACAGGAGACAAGGAGAGAAAGACTTACATCTTTGTTGGTGACATCTGCTTGGACCAGAGTTCCATTTAGGCACGGCTCTACATAATGCAATTCCTCATTGTACTAAAAGAATACAAAAGGAATAATTAAAGTAATCATTTTTGTCACTTTTAATTGTGCTGTATATACAGAAATGTTTAAAAATGCTAAATGTAAAGATGTTAGAAACTTCACTCATCTTGATGAAAAGCACACACACATGCACACACTGTACAGAACAGTATACAATGTATCCAGTGCCTGCCATTCTGTGATAATACTCATAATTTAATGCAATGTATGAATTAGACTCCAATTAGACAAGAAGTCCAAGAAAGGGAATTGAAGTGTGTTCCTCGACAGCCAGCATTTTTTTGTCTATGTGCATATGCATCTGTGTGTCTGTCTATGTGTGTACTGTATGTATACGTTGCAGCTTGAAACTAACTCTCACTTTTGACAAAACCCATAACAACTGTAACACAACTGTCTTCTATGGGAGAGTTTCCTTCATATAGAAGGTAACACAGTTAATAAAGCACAAATAAAAACAGATGAGTCAAAATCACAGATCCTTTTAAAGAGTGTTAGGGGAAAAAATGTGTTTCTGCCAGATTGTCTAAATCCTCTTTTCCTTTATTTTTCAAAAGAATAATTTTCAAAATAACATGATTAGAATAACAAATGATAATGAAGACTTTGTTCTTTGGAGAAAGAGAATGGAGGCTGGCAAAGTGACTAGATACGTTTTAATTGTGCATCAGACACACTTGCAAGTGCATGGTCATGTACACACGCACGCACATATACACACACACACACACACACACACACACACACACACACACACACACACACACACACACACACACACACACACACTTATGGAGTTTCATCAGACTGAGATTTGATAACAATGGTTTGGGTGCCTGAGGCAGGATCCAATCACAACTGTCTCTTTTGCAATTCAAATCTTCATTCAGCTGACTGCTAATTGGTTGTGAGCGTGACAGGAGAGAAAGCTGATTTGTTCCAGCATTTCCTCTGATCTGAGGAGGAGAGGATGTAAGCCTGTGTTTGTGTATGTGTGTGTATCTATAAAAAATGTATAGGTTAAGTAGTATATGTATCCCCCTCACAACTGGGTGCATATCTGCGTGTACTTACAGCGATGATGTTAAAAAAGTCATCGTCCCCAAGAGTGTCCAGTATGGAGGAGACAGTCTGCCTTGCGATGGTGAGCCTGAGACCTTTCATGCTGCCACTGACATCCACCAGGATGACCACATCCTTTGGAGAGGTGGCAGCCTGGATGTACCACTTCCGGTTACGACAGTCAAAAGCTATGACCCCGTGTTCATCCGGCTTCCACTTAATCCCTTGAAGAGACAGAGTCAGCATCACAACTCAAAAGATAAACAATGAACTGCAATAGTGCTAGAGTTAGAAAACAAACTGTTACCTTGGCTGAAAGACATTAAAGGTGGCCTGGTTCTTTGAGCCCTAAAAAAAGGCTTTTTGCCTAAGCATATTGCTTTTTCTGTCATTTTTCTAAAACATTCATCTGTTTTTAAGACTTCCTCTGCCCCTACTACAGTCTGCTAATTTTAGTCATTCAGTTCAGACGAATACATATATCTCACTCACTTCTAGTGGCATTGGGCCATGCAGATATGTGAGATTTTTGCTGACACCCCAGTACAATGGAGGTGAATGTACAAAAACAAACATCCTAGGGTGAAGAAGAAGGGTGATTTAGGGACCACCCCTCATCTAAACCAAACAGAGGATTTTCAGTAACTGAGAACGCATGTGACACCGACAATCACCTGTTGTGTGCTATGTGTGAGAAAGGGAAACTGTGGACAATGTCCACACCTGATTGGTCAGACACTGTCCAGAGTTCATATAAGAAACGGCTTAAATAACCCACAGAACACACTGTTTTCACAGTGACAATTTCTTTCTAATGTTAGTGAACTTAAGGGAAAAGAATAGAATTAATTTAGAATCTGTATCCAGCAGTGACTTCGGAGGCCTCCAGTTCAGAAAACTAACAATGGACCTTGGAGGAGGCCTTTTGCTGCAGAGATGATAATTGTAAGATGGAGACGTGGGTGTGATATTAAAAAGCATAACTAAAAACACTTACATGCAGGTTCATAAGGTCAGATGATAAAAAATAAGAAAGAGAATATTTCCATTTCTTTTTCCATAGTATGTGCCACATAGAATATTATAATATTCACCAATTACATTCAACAGGCTTCTTTTCATTATTATTCTACTCCTGTTCTTATTCACTCCACTTCACCTGAAAAAGTTAATTTTATCCATCTTCTTCACCCACTCTCTAATCTCAACAAACTCTCTCACCTGTCTCTCTTTACCCCCCACTCTCTTCTTCTATCTACTCTCCCCCTCCTCCTCTCTCACACCCTGCTAGCCTCCAGTCTCTAGCTGTCAGTCACTGAAGATTCCCATACACCTCTCGTTCTGCTTTAGGGAGACAGCAACTTAATTACAAACACACAAACACACACAGCCACTATCTAACACTGCTCCACACTCACAAAAAAACACAGACACACACACTTACCTGGGTACTGCCTGAAAAAGCCCTTGGCACTGCCAAAGTACTGCCATATGAGCGATGGGTCTCTCTCAAAGTTATCCACAAACACTTTATTCAAGGCCTCAGACCAGTACACTCCGTTGACGATTGCAGAGTCTATGGATTAAAGGGAAAAAGAAAGAGAGACGAAGAGGAGCATGGACAGAAAAGAAACAGCACCATTTGAGTAAAAAGATTAACATTGTTTTACAGGCGAGGATGATGGAACAGGTAATCTCTAGTGCCTGCCAGTTATATTGTATCATACACTGCACCTCCACAGATCACTATCAAGACCTATTCATTACACAGTGAAAGAGTTTTCAGTAAAACAGAGTGAAACGATTAGAGTAAAGAAAAAGAAAATTAGAGAGATTAAAAAAGAATAGGAACAGAAGAGACTGCCTTGCCTACAAAGGCAAAAAGCAGTGACTATATATTTGAGTAATCATTTCGTGAAGACCTGAATCTGACTTTGGGACATCTGTTTTACTATTGTGCTATTGTGTATACTTTCTGTGAAAACTCTACTGCATTCTGGCTTTGTATTTGCTGCTCAGGCTGCACCAACTGCACTGTGGCTTAGTATCTCTTACACCCACCATTGCACATTGTGCAATATCTGCCAACTAGACAGCTAAAGCACAAGAGCTACATCAAGTGAAAACCATGAGATGGGTAGACTTTACTAAAACGAAATTTCCTTATTGATTTTTCCTCAGTTGTTGTCTGCGAAGGAAAAATGTAGATTTTGATAAACTGTTATCTTGGTAACTCAGTTTCTTTATTCCACACAACTTGATGAGGAAGCAGCTAAGAAAAAACTCTTAATACAGTTAACTAGGTTAGCAGATCCCAGTAGCTGCCATCTCAGCTTTTGACTCCGGTGGCTCATGTGCATCTACTAATAATGCTATACAAACTGATTGTGATATATGGTAGGGCATATCTAATCATTAAAACTTCTTTTCAATTTACAGGCTGCTAGAGTCAAGAATGTAACAGATTTGCGACTAGGCAGCCAAGCCTATTACAGGTGCTTACAGTACTACCACAATTTTGCTTGGTTCAGAAGCAGGGTGGGAAAGATGGAAGTAGAAATGAATGAGCAGACAGACAGACAGAATCATACAGAAGGGCATATACACAAAATCCTTTTAGAGAGAGATAAAAAAGAAAGCCGGGAAGGCAGACAGAAAAGCAGGCAGAAAGGAGCTAGGGGCTACGGTGTCCCTTTAGGGAGATACAGTCAGGATGTTACAACAGTCAGACAGACAAGGACCTAATGGACAGCGAGAGAGAGAGAGAGAGAGAGAGAGAGAGAGAGAGAGAGAGAGAGAGAGAGAGAGAGAGAGAGAGAGAGAAAGTAGATAACAGGTTTCCCATCATCGCCTACGTATGCTGGCAACATTGTTCTGCTGTCAACAGTCATGCCAATAAGCCATGATCGAATTAGTCCTCTGGAAGCTAGCACACTAAAACCCTCTCTTGATAGTAAACACCCATCCACCTCTATGGAGTGAAGTGGAGAGGAGGCTGGATTTGATCCAGGCCCCATTTACACAACAATACAGTCACTTCTGGTGCAGTTTGAGTGTCTATTACAATCTGAACTCATCGTGATGAGGGAGAGAGTATGGGCTCTACTTTTTCCCCTAAGCTGTCATTTAAATTCATCTCAACTAATGCACTCCTTCATTTAATCTGATCAAAGGAGCTCCCATGATTTTATATAATCACACATGCACTTGTACTCAAGATTGAAAAGTAGAACTGTGTAGGTTACCCACTGCTGCACCAGTCATAGCGATCTGAGCTGAAATCAACTTCACTTTCATAGGTTACTTATGATGATTAGGGAGGATGGTAGTAACAAGAGGAGCAAGGAAGCATGAGTAGAAACGGGAAAGAAGTGGGAAGCAATGTGTTTTTTTAGTGCATGTACTCACGTGAATGTGAACACCTCTCCATATTGAGTATAAAGGTTAGTACATGGACATTAGAGTGTATCGACCTGCTACAAATGTGTGCATGGCTTCGCTGCGTGCATGGTACATGTTCATGTCATGTAGCCTCATACAGTATGATGGTGTAGGTGTGGTTTTGGTCGTGATGTTCGGAAGATGGATGTTTGATGTGGTGTGTTCCTCCTGCGATTAATCTCCGGGGGAGTGCAGCTCTCTGCTATCTTGGACTTAACCTCTAATTCATCTTCGCTGCCATCAAACCATTTATGATGTGCACAGGCCGCTCTTCAGCAGCATAAAAAAAAAGTTCAAAAGACAGTGTCTTGCTACTACGCGTGGGGAGGGTTTCAGAAGCACGGATGTAATTAGACAAAGATTAGCACTCTGTAAAAGAGCATAGCCTCTTCTGTGATTTCAGCGAGAACCTTGTTCCAATTTGGATGCAATGAAATGCATCAGCAAATCTTGTCTCATATTATTATAATTCACTGTGCAGTGTTTAGGTATCTGACAAGTTTGTATTGCTAAAACTGGATATTCTGGATCATATTTCATCTTCTCACCTGCACATGTAGCAACAAACGCAAACCAACACAGCCTCTTTTTTTTTTAAACGAAGTGCTCCTAACTTAACCTGCTAAAAGATGTCTGCTTGAGCAAGCAGCAGAGACACATTAAAATTCCTTGTTAAAAATACTGATAATGCTGCATACTGCATGAATGTTTTTGCAAATGTATTCAAAAGGAGAACGATTTAACAATATTTCCAAAAGTTTTGAAGAACATTAGCAAACTGTTTCCTTCCCCCGAGTCACTTAATCTCCTTTTGCAGAACTGTGAAACTTTGCCCACCAATGAGCTCCCTGCAGTCCCAGCCAATACATCGACGTTATCACTACCAGTGAGCAAAACCTGCAGATTTAAAACTCTAAAGCTCTCTCGCTCTGTGTGTGTGTGTGTGTGTGTGTGTGTGTGTGTGTGTGTGTGTGTGTGTGCGCAATTTTACTCATCTGCCCGTGAATCAAATCAAAATTACTCTTCCTCTCCCTGTATCGGTCTGCCAACCTCACTCTCCTAGCCCTTTCATTCAATTCCTTTTCCATTTCATTCCCTCTTCTCCTGTCACTCTCACTTGCTTTTTCTATTTTTTTTCACCTAGCTGTAATTAATCTGTTGCTCAAACCTTCCATCAGTCTGACTTAACCTACTTTCTTTCTCATTTGCTCTCTCCCTCTGTTCCTCTCTCTCTCGCTCTCTCCATACAATTTCTTTGCCTCTCTGGTAGCTGGGTTAAGCCGACATGACATTCACTCTGTCCACTGAGCATGGTACAAGGCCATGACTTCATGGGTTGGACTTGAGTGGATTGTAAATTAGCGGAATGTCTGATTATTTAACAGCTAATTAATTTAGTGTGTGGTAGGGGTAAATCAAAGAGTTACAGTTAATGGACTCAAATCCTCCTCCGCACACAGGCGTGCACCAGCACACATACTAACTGTTGTACTGATTGTTGGGGCTTCATTATCTAAATAATTGAAAAATTCAGCAAAAAAAGTCTGTTCATGATAGGCTTAGACATATTGTACTTTATAATGATGGCGTTAAACTTATCTGCACACATGTATTTTTGAGACCATTGTAATACATTGCAGGAGGTAAACATACCTTTGTTGTACATGTTGGTGGGCACCTGGACCACGCTGAGACTGAGGTTGACTGACAGGTTGTTAAAGTGGTCATTGGGTTGCAGGATGAATTCTCCTCCCAGCTCTACGCTGTTCCCCACATCATCCACCTCATTGATCAACACTGCATTGAAGTATTCATACTGGAGACATGAAGAAATAGATATAGACATTTCACAAACAATTAAATACACCTAAATACTGGAGTATCTGTCATTCAGAATCATGTATCTTAGTTTTGAAATGTTCGACTTGCTGAATCGTGTTATCACTGTTTAGAATGACTGGGTCACTGAAGTGCTGAGTCAGAGAGCAGTTTGTGTACTGAGGTAACCTGAAGCCCTGGATCATCCCAGACATGCACAATGTTACAGCGGAAAGCAGCTGAGTTAACAAATCTCTCCTGAACTCGCACACTCCCTTCTTAGCCAGATGCTGCATGTGGTGCTCTGCCTGCACTGTATTTTAGTACTGCGCATACTGGGGAGACTATTAATAAATCATAGAGAAAGACAAATATAGAGCACATGGCTGCCTGCATCCCAAAGGTTCTGAAGTCTGAGGTACCAAACAGGGAGCTATAGTACAGCATACATATTTGTGTATATTTACATGTCAATGATCTACACATACACCAACAGAGGGAGTAAAACTAAATGGTAATGTAAATTCAAACTGAACCCGGCGAACTTGTCATAAATGTTTTAAGGTGGCATCTTCATTTGTGTATTCATTGTTTGCAATTTAGTTTTGAAAAGACTGAAAAGCTCTCATAGTGGTTACAGTCCATCATTGCAGGAGCACAGGTGCAGTGTAAAACTGTTAAAGGTCCTATGACATGCTGCTTTTTGGATGCTTTTATATAGACCTTAGTGATCCCCTAATACTGTATCTGAAGTCTCTTTCCCGAAATTCAGCCTTGGTGCAGAATTACAGCCACTAGAGCCAGTCCCACAATGAGCTTTCCTTAGGCCGTGCCATTTCTGTGTCTGTAGCTTTAAATGCTATTGAGGAGGAGAGTAACGGGGCAAGGTGGAGGGTGGGGGTGTGGCCTTGAACAACTGCCACGCTTCGCTCGTTTGCAAGCCATGATGTCTCTCTCTTTTTCTCATGGGCAGGCCAAATTCTCTGGGCAGGCAAAGCAGAGAAAGGGGAGGTAACCTTTCCCCTTATGACGACATATAGGAAAGACTCCAGATTGGCCCATCTGAGCTTACTTTTTCTCAAAGGTGGAGCAAGATACCTAGAGCTTGGTTTACACCTATCGCCATTTCTAGCCACTGGGGGACCATAGGCAGGCTGGGGGAACTCATATTAATGTTAAAAAACGTCATTAAGTGAAATGTGCATCCCATGGGACCTTTAACTGACCCATGAAACTGTTTGTGCCCATGTTCAACATATTTAGAAGTCTTATTTTCTCATTTGAAACTAATTTCACTTTGATGCCATCTGAAATCTGATCCAGGTCTGAATTCACCAAACTGAAATTTGCTTCCAACTGATCATTAATACATAATTTAGGATAACAAGTGCCATCAGAAGAACAAGCTTTATTTCCTACTTATATATATATATATCTTAATATATTTTACTGTTCTTACTGTCAATAGCAATGGCAGCAGCAGCAATTCAATCCCTTCAATGTGCAGGTGAACGGTGGTGATTACATGGCTTAAGGCCACATTGATTTATCTTGTAATGACCAAGAGAATAGGATTTGAAAAGGGCCTCTGAGGATAATAATTTGCCATTCTCAAGAGTACAATACAAAGTCCCAGTACATGTGCTGTCATTCAGAGGGGGACAGATACTCCCTGGACTTGACTTTTCAGAGACTGACAAGTCCGCCGGTCCAAGTAAACGGTGATTCGGTGCAGAGAAAACAGCATATCTATTCATCACCAAACCCTGACATAAGCCCTTGAACAAACTGTATTGTCCTACCACTCACTTTGGTGGACTCTTTCCTCTGTATGCCCCGAGAATTACTCATCCCACCACATACTTTCTCTTTTCTAGCACCAGTAACCTTCAATTGGGCTAAATCTTTCCAGCTCCTCCTGAGGAACACCATCATCCCCTCAGCCCAGTGCAAAACACAGATAAAGTAATCAAATAGGCTGGCGAACACAGTGCCTATCAGTGTAATTAATCAGGCCTGATTAGACTTATTAGCCTTTTATCAAGGGGAACACTGCAATTCAAGGTGAGGGAGCACAGTGTTGCCCCTTCTGCCTATATTTTCTCTCCTTCTTCTTTTCTTTCTGTTTTGCCTGCCTCTTTCTACCCCTGTGTGGACATAAAACCTAAAATATGTTTTCAAAAGAAGAAGATTTTTTTTGTGGTGAGTGACAAACCAAAATACTAGATTAAAAATTAGTGGGTTGGGCAGGCCAGAGACCTAGTAAGATTCAATAGACATCAGAGATGGGGACTCGTGTCTGAGACTCGGACTTGAGCCGCACTTAAGTCACACAAACAGTGACTTTAGACTTGACTTGCGACACCAAGATAAATGAAGCCAGATCAACATTGAACTTCATCAGGCATCTCAAAACGCACCCAGATAGGTCAGTCATTTGCTAATGTGAAAGAGATGTTAAATTTAGCATATATTGTCACAGGTAATAAGCTGACCATCACAAAGTGTTGTGCTAATGCTGGGAACAGGCAAATTGTATCTTTATAGTTGTATCCATATGATGTGACAGACTAAAGACTCTGACACACCAATCCGACGGCCGACCTTCGGCAGAAAAGGCAGTCGGACTGACTGCCTCCCCGAGTTGATCAAAAAAGTGCCTCGGAACACACCGAAGCAACGGCAACTTGAGCGTAGGTTCTGCGCGTGCGCAAGACGTAATACGTCTCCATAACAGCAGGCGGCGCTAATCTGTATTCTTGCCCAAAAAATGAAAACCGGCAGCTGATTGGACGAACGCGTCACGTGGGTCTGGCTGCTCCCGGATTTTACAACCGGGCATAATGGTGGCTTCGTTCGGAATACAATCTCATATTTTACGAAGATAGTTCACCGCAACGTGTTTCTGAAAACATTTTAAGCGAGAAATAGGCCATGCAATTGCTGAATCTGTCTTCATTTCAGATTGACAAAGATCAGTTTAAAAGATTTTCGTCAGATTTTGAGAGCCGTTAGTCAGGTTCATCCCGCTCGTCATTTCCGGGTTAGCGCTCCACCAATCAGATTGGCCATTGAGTCCGACTGCCTGCCTTCTGATTCAACATGTCAAATCGGCCCAAATGGAGGCCAACAGCTCCTCAGACTGACGACGGCACACAACACACCGAACAGACTCGAGTCACTGACCTTGCCAGACTGTCCGACGGCCGATAATCAGGTTGGTGTGTCAGGGCCTTTAGGTTAATATTTCACCAGGTCCGAGGGCTAGAGGGATGTGTTAAGTGGCAGAAAATTAGACTATCCAATGTCCTAAGTTGGAGACCTAATGTAAGTTCTGGATGTAACAAAATTAAGCTAAGCTAGCTCCATTAAAACATACGCAATATTTTTTCTGTCACAAGTTCACATCCACTCTTGGCTGTAGTGCCCAAGAGTATTTCAGGAAAAAAAAATGAAACATAATTGAAATGTTTTGTATTACTTTAGCTATTTACCCCACAGAACACTACACATGTCAGTTTTATGAAGATTGTATTAGTGGCAAGCAAAATCATTTCCCATGTCCATCTACAGGTTTACAGAATTCACCAATGTTAAAAAACGTACTATTGGAGAGGGACAGAGCAGCATTGAGTCATTCATTATAAAAATGTAATGCATGATGAGGTTGGGCTTTACAGCCAGCTCGTAACACAGACAAACATGTATTCTTTGGTGCAGATACCAAAATGTTGAAAAATACAGTTATGAAATTGAAACAGAGTTCTTAATTTGTGTTTCTTCAGATTGAATTGCAGTAGACCCCATAAAGTTATCCTACAACTGATTTTGATACAGTACAGTATGGATGGTAGCGGCAGGACATGCTTTGAATTCATAAGATTTAACAATACAGTGTTAGGGACAGAGATGGCCAGAGACTTGAGACTTGACTTGGACTCGAGCTCAAAGACTTGAGACTCGACTTGGACTTCCAAAAAATGACTTGTGAACATCTCTGATAGACATACACATGGTAAAATGCACTGACAGTCAGTGTAGGACAGGGGTTTCTTCAGTCAGTACAAGACATTAGTATGCAACTCACTTTTTGGTCTTGAACCACCAATTGTGAAAATCTGATCTACACTGACCTTTACGAGGTTTGGAATACCATTTTCTACCACCAGTATGGTACATATTTTTTTAGTGCAACAGGGTAAACACAATCCAAATGAGTCAACTTTGACTATAACTGCTTCAACCTTGTGTTTTTAAGAACAGACCAAAAAAAATTAACAGTTAAAACATTTTCAAAATGTCCACTTTAAACCTGAAATGTCAGCTCTGACAGTGTGCCTCCAAGCAAGTATGTAAGTAAGGATTTATTTATGGAAGACTTTTCAAAACAACATTTTAAGTGCTTCACAATACTAGTATTCAATATAGTAAACAGTAAGGAGAGTAACAAACAAAAAAAAACATATAAAAAAGAATTTACAGAACAAAAAACATAAAAGCAAAAACATCAGTCTCCATATTATCTTTAATTACACCATACAAAAGTAATGTAGAGGAGAGGAAGTCATTGAAATGGAAAGTAGGCAAAGACATGAGAGCAATAGAAGAAAGAAAAAAGGAAAAATATAGATTATAGGCATAGGACAGGACAGGACAGATGAGGCAAAAAGACATAAATGATAGAATACGATAGGACACGATAGTACTGGACAAAAGGAAGGACATGACAGGATACGAAGACGTAAGAAAAGGGTCATGCTGCTGCGTAGGTGACTTATCTGGTTACTTTAAAGCAACTATAATAAATATTTGTATACCAACAATGGATCACATGAATACTTGTGTGTGAAAAGGGTATGCTGCTCATAATGACGAACCCACAGATAATCATCACCGACTCTGCAGTTCTCCTCAGTTACAGAGCATTATATTATCTTTCTGCTCACTGTTTTATTCTCACTGCGCTCATTGTTTTTGCAGCCGTTTCTAAAAAAACAATGTAAGCTTCTTGCCAGAGTGAAAGCCTCAAGAGTTAGTTGAGTCAAAAAACAGAGCAAAAAGGAGACTGAGTATCAGACTTATAGTGTTATAGTGTTAGAAGGGGTGGGATTAAGTAAGTGTATACTTCTTCCCAGTCCTTTTCAGACATGTCAAAAAACAAGTGTTTGTTATTATGTATCCATGCTATGCTATCTATATTATTATTTTATGTATGACCTGATTTTCTGTTTTCTCTTACATTTTCAATCAATCAATCAATTCAATGTGTAAATAGACAACTGTTTGCTAACAAGTTTGCATATAAACTCTGAAGGGAATAATATGTTTAATGGGCCTAATAGCTTGTGCAACTTTGTAATGTTCTTGTCAGGTCAAACTACTTGTTTGAAACAAGCACCTTGCAACTGTTGCCACTGGCATGAGAGAGAGTCTTGTGAAATAAAATGAGCTTGCAGGAATGACGACCTTCAAGTGGTGGGAAACTCTGGCACAGAGAATTGCTTACGTGTCCTATTCACCCATCTCTTGCTTCCTCTGCACCTGACCTCTCTGCATCTGGCAACTGTATCTTTGTTCCCTACCAAAGAGGGCCACAGTGTCCAGAGCCAGCCTTACTGTACACCTGATTATCACCTTCACCTCCTTTCCAGGTCTCTCTCAGTATGTTGTTCTCCAGTCTAAAGAAATCCATATAAAAAACATGTAGAGAATACAATGCAAATTCCACACAACCAGTACTTCACCTTTAATTAAAAATGTGCCCTTTAGTACTTCTTACCTTTGTGATTGCTCAATTGGTTTTAATTAGGGCCCGAGCGCCGACAGCGGCGAAGGCCCTATTGAAACTAAAGGAATTTATTATTCCTTCTTTCTTCCGGCAAATGAATCGCCTTTTTGAGGGGTTTAAGATACTCAAAAACTCACCAGTATTGGTGGTCTCGTCAAACCTGGTGAACATTTTAATATTTTAAGAGTTTAGGGAATAGGCCCAAAAATGACTCGCTAGCGCCCCCTACAATATATAATAAATTGAGCCCTTGCAGTAGGTTTAACGTAGACTAATGAAACGTGGTACACATATGTACCATGTCAAGACGTACAAAAAAGCTCATTGGAGCCATACCCTGAACCTAACAGGAAGTCCGCCATTTTGAATTAAAGGTTCAAAATTAGTGCGATTTTGTCCATTTCCACATGTCGTACTTTAACGAACTCCTCCTAGAGATTTCATCCGATCAACTTCAAATTTGGTCTGTGCCATCTTAAGACATTAAAGATGAAAGTTCCATCCATCCATCTTCGTCCGCTTATCCGGTATCGGGTCGCGGGGGTAGCAGCTCCAGCAGGGGACCCCAAACTTCCCTTTCCCGAGCAACATTAACCAGCTCCGACTGGGGGATCCCGAGGCGTTCCCAGGCCAGGTTAGAGATATAATCCCTCCACCTTGTCCTGGGTCTTCCCCGAGGCCTCCTCCCAGCTGGACGTGCCTGGAACACCTCCCTAGGGAGGCGCCCAGGGGGCATCCTTACAAGAGGCCCGAACCACCTCAACTGGCTCCTTTCAACGCGAAGGAGCAGCGGCTCTACTCTGAGCTCCTCACGGATGACTGAGCTTCTCACCCTGTCTCTAAGGGAGACGCCAGCCACCCTCCTGAGGAAACCCATTTCGGCCGCTTGTACCCTGGATCTTGTTCTTTCGGTCATGACCCAGCCTTCATGACCATAGGTGAGGGTAGGAAGGAAAACTGACCGGTAGATTGAGAGCTTTGCCTTCTGGCTCAGCTCTCTTTTCGTCACAACAGTGCGATAAATTGACTGTAATACCGCACCCGCTGCGCCGATTCTCCGGCCAATCTCCCACTCCATTGTCCCCTCACTCGCGAACAAGACCCCAAGGTACTTGAACTCCTTCACTTGGGGTAAGGACTCATTCCCTACCCGGAGAAGGCACTCCATTGGTTTCCTGCTGAGAACCATGGCCTCCGATTTAGAGGTGCTGATCCTCATCCCAGCCGCTTCACACTCGGCCGCGAACCGATCCAGTGAGCGCTGAAGGTCACAGGCCGATGATGCCATCAGGACCACATCATCTGCAAAAAGCAGCGATGAGATCCCCAGCCCACCGAACTGCAACCCCTCTCCACCCCGACTACGCCTCGATATCCTGTCCATAAATACTACAAACAGGATTGGTGACAAAGCGCAGCCCTGGCGGGGGCCAACTCTCATCTGAAATGAGTCCGACTTACTGCCGAGAACCCGGACACAGCTCTCGCTTTGGTCGTACAGAGATTGGATGGCCCTGAGAAGGGACCCCCTCACCCTCACCCCATACTCCCGCAGCACCTCCCACAGTATCTCCCGGGGTACCCGGTCATACGCCTTCTCCAGATCCACAAAGCACATGTAGACCGGTTGGGCATACTCCCAGGCTCCCTCCAGGATCCACGACTAGGACGGAATCCGCATTGTTCCTCTTCAACCTGAGGTTCGACTATCGACCGAGCCCTCCTTTCCAGAACCTTGGAGTAGACTTTACCGGGGAGGCTGAGAAGTGTGATACCCCTGTAATTGGCACACACCCTCTGGTCCCCCTTTTTGAAAAGGGGAACCACCACCCCGGTCTGCCACTCCTTAGGCACCGTCCCAGACTTCCACGCAATGTTGAAGAGGCGTGTCAACCAAGACAACCCCTCCACACCCAGAGCTTTAAGCATTTCCGGACGGATCTCATCAATCCCTGGGGCTTTGCCACTGTGGAGTTGTTTAACTACCTCAGCAACTTCCACCAGGGAAATTGACGACAATCCCCAATCATCCTCCAGCTCTGCCTCTACCATAGAGGGCGTATTAGTCGGATTTAGGAGTTCCTCAAAGTGCTCCTTCCACCGCCCTATTACCTCCTCAGTTGAGGTCAACAGCGTCCCATCCTTACTGTACACAGCTTGGATGGTTCCCCGCTTCCCCCTCCTGAGGTGGCGAATGGTTTTCCAGAAGCACCTTGGTGCCGACCGAAAGTCCTTCTCCATGTCTTCTCCGAACTTCTCCCACACCCGCTGCTTTGCCTCTTTCACGGCAGAGGCTGCAGCCCTTCGGGCCTTTCGGTACCTTGCAACTGCCTCCGGAGTCCTCCGGGATAACATATTCCGGAAAGACTCCTTCTTCAGTCGGACGGCTTCCCTGACCACCGGTGTCCACCACGGTGTTCGTGGGTTACCGCCCCTTGAGGCACCTAAGACCCTAAGACCACAGCTCTTCGCCGCAGCTTCAGCAATGGAAACTTTGAACATTGTCCACTCGGGTTCAATGCCCCCAGCCTCCACAGGGATGCACGAAAAGCTCCGCTGGAGGTGTGAGTTGAAAGTCTGTCGGACAGGGGCCTCCTCCAGACGTTCCCAGTTTACCCGCACTACCCGTTTGGGCTTACCAGGTCTGTCCAGAGTCTTCCCCCACCCCCTGACCCAACTCACCACCAGATGGTGATCGGTTGACAGCTCCGCCCCTCTCTTCACCCGAGTGTCCAAAACATACGGCCTCAGATCAGATGAAACAATTATAAAATCGATCATTGACCTTTGGCCTAGGGTGCTCTGGTACCAGGTACACTTATGAGCATCCCTATGTTCGAACATGGTGTTCGTTATAGACAATCCATGACTAGCACAGAAGTCCAACAACAAACAACCACTCTGGTTTAAATCAGGGAGGCCGTTCCTCCCAATCACGCCTCTCCATGTGTCTCCATCATTGCCCACGTGCGCGTTGAAGTCCCCCAGCAGAACGATGGAGTCTCCCACTGGAGCCCCATAAAGGACTCCATTCAAGGTCTCCAAGAAGGCCGAATACTCCGAACTCTTGTTTGGTGCATATGCACAAACAAGAGTCAGAGTTTCCCCCCCCCCCACCAGCCGCAGGCATAGGGAGGCGACCCTCTCGTCCACCGGGGTAAACTCCAACGTAGCGGCGCTCAACCGGGGGCTTGTGAGTATCCCCACACCCGCCCGGCGCCTCACAGCCTGGGCAACTCCGGAGAAGAAAAGAGTCCAACCCCTAACCGAGACTGTGCGTAGAGGTAAGCCCCACCAGATCTAACCGGTAGCGCTCCACCTCCCGCACCAGTTCCGGCTCCTTCCCCCACAGAGAGGTGACATTCCACGTCCCCAGAGCCAGCGTCTGCTGCCCGGGTCTGGTCCGTCGAAGCCCCTGACCTTCACTGCCACCCGTGTGGCAGCGCACCCGACCCCAGCGGTTCCTCCCACAGGTGGTGGGCCCATGGGCTGGAGAGATGGATGCCACGTAGCTTTTTCGGGCTGTGCCCGACCGGGCTCCGTGGCAAACCCGGCCACCAGACGCTCGCCAACGAGCCCTCCGTCTGGGCCTGGCTCCAGACGGGGGCCCCGGGCTTCCTCCGGGCAGGGTCACTCCATGTCTACCTCGATTATTCATAGGGTTTGTGAACCATTCTTTGTCTGGCCCCTCACCTGAGACCACTTTGCCTTGGGAGACCCTACCAGGAGCACAAAGCTCCAGACAACACAACCCTCAGGTTCATAGGGACGCACAAACCTCTCCACCACGATAAGGTGATGGTTCCCGGAGATGAAAGTTATTAAAAGAAAAACTTTTCGTCATAGGCCATGGCGACCATTTTGTGCTTTTCGCCATTGAAACAGGAAGTGGGTGTAACTTGAGTGTACATTGTCCAATTGGCTCAAAACTTTTCAGGATTCATAAGAGTCCAACCCTGACGACATCTACAGGCCGATATTGGCTCAAAGTCATAGCGCCCCATAGTGGCAATAGGAAGTAGACCTAAAAGTCAAGGTGCTATACTTTAACGAACTCCTCCTAGAGATTTCATCTGATGGACTTGAAATTTGGTCTGTACCATCTCAACACCTTAAAGATGAAAAGTTATTAAAAGAAAAACTTTTTGTCGAACGGTGTGGGCGTGGCAGACATTTTGAGCATTTATCGATGAACGAAGAAGTTGTAACTTTAGTGTACATTGTCATATCGGCCCAAAATTTCTCACGTTTGACAAGGGTAAGGCAAGGATCGGCGTCCGCCAGTAACCCCGACGCCCGCACAGGAGCGAGGGCCCGTCCAACGCTGCTTGCAGCTCTAATATTTTATTCATTCTTCGTTTCTTGGCTAATTTTGAGCCTTTCATTTTTTTTTCAAATCATTTAACAAAAACAGTCATGAGTCAGATGTAGTCAGACTTTCTTTTTCGTGAGTGAAAATTAGGATACTTAAAATTGGGAGCTTAGTGTACACAAGAAGTACGCACACAGACAACGACACACATTCTCACACATGGCACACAGAGGCTGAGTCAACTATACCTGCAGCAGACAAGACCCCATTTCATCTTCACCCTGTTCTCTTTCTGCCATTGTCTCGTTAGTACCATTTCTATCATTCTCTGTCTATCACTTCCTCTATCTCTCCCTCCCAACCTGATTTATCCCTTTCCTTTTCTGGCTCAGCCTGATTCTTTCTAACCATTGTTCACTGGCTGTATGCAATCCTCATCAAGCTCCTCACCACCCTCCGTCTCTTCCAGGCATTCAACTCCAATGTGCTCTCTCATGCATACAGCTCTCAATGGCAATGTTTGGCTACAATCAGCTCTATCTGTGAGACCACTGTTGCCAGGTTGTCACTGTCTAGTAAACCCTTTCTATCTGTTTGTCTCTTCCATCTCACTGGCTGTGCTCCATTTTTTCTCTCTTTCTGTACAATAGATGGAATAGGAAAATTAGATACATCTTATTCCTAAAAAAAAGCAATTTACAACAAATGTGGCTCTTTTTGTTCAAATGCAGACAGTAGAATAACAAAGTTGATTTGTAAAGGTGTAAAAAAAACCGCATGCATACATATTATATAGATTGGGCAGATATTGGGCAGAAACAATAGACATAAACACACACACACACACACACACACACACACACACACACACACACACACACACACACACACACACACACACACACACACACAGCAACAGCAGTGACTATCTCAAGATCCAAGACAGAAAACAATAGTTACTAATGGCTCAATTCAGAGAAACAAGCTGTGCAGATGTTCTGGCTTCATACCCTAGGGAAGTGTCTTGAAAGACAGTGAGAGAAAAGGCAAAGACAAGTGGAAATGCCACCAGAAACATTAGTTCTTAAAAGCATAGAGAAATCAAAGTCAATGGTGAAAAGAGTAAAACAAACAACTGTTAATGAGTCTGCTAATATACTTATTTAAATTCACAGCATGTGGGCTTTAATTTTGATTAAAATTGCACCCATCAGCTTTTGAGTTTCAGGAGTGTGGGAGTGAGTGTGGGTGTGAGAATGGAGGCCTAGGCAAATCATGGTGTGTGTGTGTGTGTGTGTGTGTGTGTGTGTGTGTGTGTGTGTGTGTGTGTGTGTGTGTGTGTCCAGTCCAAGTGTGGGTGTATGTGTTGAGTAAGTCAATTATGCCATTCCAGCATTACAGTGAAGGAGTGCTCAGTGCCACTAATGCAGTCCCTGATCACGGTGTTAACAACCTGATCTTTAACGTTGCAGTGCATTACGCTGAGGGATTGCACATGTACCATCAGCACCCACTCACTCAGTGCGGTACAGACAGAGAGGGAGAGGATGAGGACAGGTTACTGGGGGTAAACAGTGGAGCACATTTCAGTTACCTGCTTCAAAACATAAGCCCAAAGAATAGGTAGGTTTAAGGTGTTCTGTGTACCATTTTAACATCAAAATGTCATTGCTGCATTGATATTGTTAGCACAATACAATCATTTATGATACATTATATATATCATCATCATATAGTACTTTCTGTTTTCTTTGGTTTCTGCCCTGTTAGTTCATTACATTCATGTGGGTACTTTTGAAATGTATTTTGTTTTTGAATTTTTACACATAAACAAAGCACTTCTTGAGAGCAAAAAAAGGAAGTACAGTAATACATATTAATTTGCAAAGTAATTTTATGGAAGAATTAAAAACGCATAATTCAAAGATGACACTTCTTAGCGTTCAAACAAGTGCTTAAGCATTTCATCAGGTCAGGTATCACCTGGGCCTATGATAATTCAATTACCTAATATAAACATCTCCTGTTTTAAGTGTGGGATAATTAGTCGATGAATTGATTAGTCAATTGAGTTTCATTTTTCAAGCAAAAATTCCAAACATTTGCTAGTCTCGCTTTGCCAGACCCTCCTCCACAGCGCTGTGGAGGAGGGTCTGGCTAGTCCACACAGCATTCCGGGATGGGAGAAAAAGCTGCTGAGGTTCATTGGCATTTCTTTAAGCCAATCCCAGCTGTCATGGGCGACGCATAGCACCGCACGGAGCAAAGGTGCCGCTGCAAAATAGCCTCGGGAAGAGACTTGTTTTGGTGGAACATGCAGTTGTGAAACAGAAAATTCAGATTGGACAGATAGTCTAGCTAGCTGTCTGGATTTACCCTGCATAAATTTGAGGAGCAGTTAACCATAGTCATGAATCGACCAGAGTTTAAATTTCCAACACAAAGAAAGCAGAAGGTAATGGACAGCCGGCTGAAAAGAGGGACATCCAGCAGAATTTCCGGCGGCAACCTTGCAAGTGGAACATCGTGGAAATAGACTAAGCATTTGCTATTTCCGGATCAATATATGAGGATTTGCTGCCTTTCTTTGGCATAAATAACAATAAACTGGATATCTTTGGGTTTTGGACTGTTGGTCACTGGGACAAATGGCACTATTTTCTGACATTTTACAGAAATAAAAGTATTCGATTAATCAAGAAATAACTGTTAGGTGCAGCCCCAGCTACATTAACACTACAGTATCCTTATCCCTCGCTGCTGTGATGATCCATGCATCAACTTATGTTTGATCACTCCCATTACAGAAATAAAATTCACAAATCACTATGGTAGTTTGAGAGAAATCATGTAATAGAATCTCCAAAGAATTAGCTATATAAATAAACCTGTTTCAGTGCTTCTGTGGACATGCAATTTACTATTTATTTTTTTACAAACTGGTCAAATTTGTTTGTGAATGCTGAGTGAGACTTGTGCAGTAAGGCATCACAGTGAGGCACACACTTAATGTTGACTTTAAATACTGCTTTTTCCCTGCAATCATTGAGTTGAATGGCTATCGTTGATTTCAAGCTGTTACACAATGTTACAGGACAATTATATTAATGTAAGCTGCTGGAGTGTAACTAACTGCTTCTTTTTAAGTATTTGTTAAAAACAATTATAGCCTTAGTTATAATGGAGAAAACTGTGGTTGTCAGTCACAAAGTGTGAAAAAGACACACACATACAGTATGTAAGTTTGTGACCCACATGCACATGGTCACATACAAATAAAAACACTCCTGTTGATTTCGATAAATACTCTTGCTGCACAGTGTGTCAACAGCCTCAAAGGGAAGAGAGAGAGCGAGAGAGAGAGCGAGAGAGAGAGCGAGAGACAGAGAGGAGACTTCATGTGGGGTTGACCATGACGCTCCACCCGCTGGTGTTCACTTTTAACTTTCAGCTCCACTTTGACTCTCCTCTTTTATTCACCCACCTTCCTTACTCTCTTTCTTCACGGTCGGGAAAGAGGAAGACACCATTCCCAGAGTGTGGAAATGTGACTGGAAAACAACCAGGGGGCACGGATACAGGTAATCAGTGAGTAAACAAGACTGCAGATTGAGTAAATAACTTGGAGGAAAGGTCAAGTAGGGGTTCATATGCTGTGCTTTAAATCCTTTTTCATGCATCTTAAACTTTGTGCAAACACACTGAGAAAAACATACAACAGACTAAAATCTATAGCAGCCACATAAGGCTGTAATGTTCGTTACACACACACCTTAAAACAATTCTGCTGCAGAGTGTGTGCGTGTGAGACGGTAACAATATTATCAGTGTTATTAACTGTGATCAACGCAGAATTGTACTGTGAAATTGTTGAAATTAACACAAAGTAGTATGTTAGTAAAAAACCCAAAAAGTTAAATCCTGTTTAAGCTCTATCCACCACATCTCTGTGTAAGCAGCCGGTGTTCTGTCCAAAGGGGATTCATAATAAGTAATGTAATAACTGGATACTTATCTCTCCAGACTCTCTCTAGAATCAACACTTTGGGTTGTGAAGAGAAACTCAACTAAGGGACTGTTCGTTTTTTATTAAAGGGGCTACCGGAGGAGTTTCGGGATCTTTAGTCAAAATAGACTTGACCCTCCCTTCACCAGCAATACATTTTTCTATGACAATCCAAAATGATTGAGGAAAAAAGGCATGACCCTACCCAACAACTTATTGATGCCTTCTGTACTGGTTTGCACTCGACAAAGATGTACAGATAACCACTTTTTTTTATACAACCATGACAAAGATGATTTAACCTCTGCTTTCTCATCTTATACATCACACTCCACTACTATGGTGGCCATTTCAGTAGATTTACTCACTAACATTGTTGTGGAAACACAATAAGCATGGAAACTAAATGCACACTTCCTGCATTACTGCATTATTTCAAATACTAAGTTACTCCTCTAGTAAACTAGTATTCACATGGAATAAAACAATAAAACATTGAGACCGTTCAACAAAGCACAAATCAGAAATTCAAAGTTAAAGCAACACTAGAGAACTTTTCCCGCTCCGGTCCCCCTACAGGTTGTCTCATTGGAACTACAACTGAAAACTTTATACATTGTTCGTCTGCTATTTCATTACTAAATTCACTTCCAATATATGTTTTCCTCAGTGGGTGCTCACGGGCGCACACCCTTTAAAAAAAAAAAATGTTAGTCAAAAATGTTTTGCATTTCAGAACCTTAGGAAATGGACAGCAGCTGACACGAACACACCCGCCTATTAACTCGATAATAAAGCCGTAAAGTAGGCTATCTTTCAACTTAGGACAGCGCCACTTCTCACAAATACAGATAGGATTGGAGATGAGAAGTTTATCTGACACGTAACCGCAATCAGCGCTCACACGCTCCACTTACCAACAACTGCAATGTTTAATTTTGAATGAATGTAGCCTATTGGCAGTCTGGCACATGTGAATGCTCAGTATTTTCAAAGAGTGTATGGCTGCAGCCTGGAGACCTCCTGTCTCATGCCCTCCCTTCTCATGCTAGGCGTGTCCAACAGTAAATTCAGATGTTCAGAATACAAAATCATGAATAATTTTCTAAATGAAGTCATGGTTAAAGGAGAATTCCGGCCAATTTTTATGTTAATCTTGATTGCTATAAATATGCGTGTACTTTTGTTTGAAAAAACCCGACCCGAATCGGTGCAGGCTACACGGGGTAGCTGCAGCTATGTGTACAAGCTTCCACTGAGCTAAAACAGCAGTTGTCGGGGCATGTTTTAGAGTGCCTTAAAAGAAAAAAAAGAAAATATATATATGTCTTGAAGCTGCACTTTCATATGGCGCTTTGTAGCTTTGCTTATTTAAAGCTAATGTACTCGCACTTACTACTTGTTGTCTGGAGTTTGAACCTTCAGGGTTGAAAGCACTTAATTGTAAGTCACTTTGGATAAAAGTGTCAGCTAAATGACATGTAGGCTAATGTAAAAACAGTAAAAAAAAAAAAATATATAGCTCAACAATGAAGCCACCCACATAATAATAAAATTAATACTCTTTTACAATTAACATATGAGACCACAGAAGAGTAGGCTACAATAAAAAGGGTGTCATGCCTCCCATTAGAAGGGGATCTGATATCTAAAATTTAGATAAGAGGAGGTTAACCAATATTTTATTATAGGCTAAATCTTTTTAATCTCCTATAATTTCGAAAGCTGCATTTATGGATATGAAATTTGACAACAAAAATTAGGCTCAATATAAAATATTGGTTAACCTCCTCCTTTCTGAAATCATAAAACATTTAAAACTGCATCAGCGTTTAACATTGACGTTTGTTTAAGCCATATATGAGAGGGTTTCATTGCGAGGTCCAAAAGGCGCATCACTGAAGTGTAGGCTTCCTCAAGTGTAATATTGTGATTATACAACAACGGTTACCAACAAAATAAGTGATAATCAATCTGTATTCATATTGTGGAGCAATTCACTCTTGAAATACAAAAAAAAACAAGAGACAGGATTTCTAGTCACTCCCTGTTTAGTCAGCCAGCCAATTTGAGCTATAGCTTTGTAGAGACCGTGGGATTTCCCAAACTGAATAAATCCCGCCCGCACATATAAACACAAAACTGCTTTGCTTGCTCCATCGTGTTGTAACTAAGACATCTGCTGAAAAAAATAATTGTATTCATTAGCATGATTGCCATACTGTTTAGTTCAAAAACATCCAAAACACCAAAGTAAGAAAACATAGCGGACCAGACGCAAGCTTTTATTTTGAAAAGTCTAAGCTCAGGGACAGCACCAGCCGGGAGGGCATGAGACAGGAGGTATTTTTCGTGGGTGCTCCAGCTCGAGGCAACGTGAAACCTTTCAGCTAGCCGGCTTCATTATATTCCATCTTCATGTCAGTGAGTATACTTTGGCAACAGGTGGTGCAGTTAGCTATAGGTTGCATTCTCAAAGAAAGCAACTCCAAACTCGTGTTGCTGTCATGTTGCGATTTTTGTTGAGATCTACATGGAAAAGTATGCACCAAACAAGCCACTTTGAAATTTTGCTGTTTTCATGAATACAAAATTTGGGTGACCCTTCCCCCTAGACTAAAAAATGTTGGGTGACCCTCCCCTCAACAAAGAATAAAAAGACATGACCCTCCCCTATTTTCCTCCGGTGGTCCATTCCATAAATACCGAACGGTCAGGTAACTCATGTCAGGTAAGACAGAAATTAACTGCTCCTACCTGACCTTTCACTTTTCTTCCAGAAGCTTCTGTGTGATATACAGTGCCTTGCGAAAGTATTCGGCCCCCTTGAACTTTTCAACCTTTTGCCACATTTCAGGCTTCAAAACATAAAGATATAAAACTGTAATTTTTTGTGAAGAATCAACAACAAGTGGAACACAATCATGAAGTGGAACGAAATTTATTGGATATTTCAAACTTTTTTAACAGATAAAAAACTGAAAAATTGGGCGTGCAAAATTATTCAGCCCCTTTACTTTCAGTGCAGCAAACTCTCTCCAGAAGTTCAGTGAGGATCTCTGAATGATCCAATGTTGACCTAAATGACTAATGATGAAAAATAGAATCCACCTGTGTGTAATCAAGTCTCCGTATAAATGCACCTGCTCTGTAATAGTCTCAGAGGTCCGTTTAAATAGCAGAGAGCATCATGAAGAACAAGGAACACACCAGGCAGGTCCGAGATACTGTTGTGGAGAAGTTTAAAGCCGGATTTGGATAAAAAAAGATTTCCCAAGCTTTAAACATCCCAAGGAGCACTGTGCAAGCGATAATATTGAAATAGAAGGAGTATCAGACCACTGCAAATCTACGAAGACCCGGCCGTCCCTCTAAACTTTCAGCTCATACAAGGAGAAGACTGATCAGAGATGCAGCCAAGAGGCCCATGGTCACTCTGGATGAACTGCAGAGATCTACAGCTGAGGTTTTCTTCAGCAGGGACAGGGAAGATTGTTAAAATTGATGGGAAGATGGATGGAGCCAAATACAGGACCATTCTGGAAGAAAACCTGATGGAGTCTGCAAAAGACCTGAGACTGGGACGGAGATTTGTCTTCCAACAAGACAATGATCCAAAACATAAAGCAAAATCTACAATGGAATGGTTCACAAATAAACATATCCAGGTGTTAGAATGGCCAAGTCAAAGTCCAGACCTGAATCCAATCGAGAATCTGTGGAAAGAACTGAAAACTGCTGTTCACAAACGCTCTCCATCCAACCTCACTGAGCTCCAGCAGTTTTGCAAGGAGGAATGGGCAAAAATTTCAGTCTTCGATGTGCAAAACTGATAGAGACATACCCCAAGCGACTTACAGCTGTAATCGCAGCAAAAGGTGGCGCTACAAAGTATTAACTTAAGGGGGCTGAATAATTTTGCACGCCCAATTTTTCAGTTTTTTATCTGTTAAAACAGTTTGAAATATCCAATAAATTTCGTTCCACTTCATGATTGTGTCCCACTTGTTGTTGATTCTTCACAAAACATTACAGTTTTATATCTTTATGTTTGAAGCCTGAAATGTGGCAAAAGGTCGAAAAGTTCAAGGGGGCCGAATACTTTCGCAAGGCACTGTATATAAAACACAGTTCACTTTAATTGTTATCTGTGTGATGCACCAGGTTGCATCATGACCAGGCTCCAATCTGGTTGTCTGCCAGCACTCATTTTTTGAAAGTGTTGGTAGTTTGAGTTTAGTGCATGCTAACTAATCTAAAAATAAGCTAGTAAATACCACAAAGGTTATTGTTTTTTCACCTTTCACCACCTTACTATTTATTTACTTTTTCTTCTGAAACTAATTAATTTTTTCCAAGACACTGTCCAGAGGCTTGTCGACATCAGTGTTTATAGGTAGCACCCTATCTCTCTGTCTGGAACCTTATCCTAAGATTATAGATAAAAGTGCCTTGAAATGCTTTGTGTCTGGATTTGGAAAGCAGTGTGTGTGGTGTATTTGTGAATTATACGCTGGACAGTGAAGGCCAACTCTTGAATAAATGGCTTAAAAAATCCCATCTTCGCATCAGTGGCCATGCATGCCACAGGACAGTGAAGATACTCTGGATTCACAGGCACACACACTGAGGTCAAATATTTTTTGTCAGTAATAAAAAGAGCAAATTGGCAAATCAACAAGCGTGTGGCCACCTCTCTGCACTCTATGGTAATACCCTAGACAGGGGGGTATGAGAACAAGAAAGAGAGAAAAAAGGAAAGATTAAGCATTTCTCTCCCACTGCTCCCTGCAGACTGGGGCTACATTTTCAGTCAACATCAGGCTTGGCAATTGGCTGTTTGTCTCCAACCTCCAAAGAAGGATTTCATTGGCTGCAGAGGGCATCGGAGACGGCTCTCTGCTTTCCTATTTACAGTGCATGAGCAGTGCGGGTAAAAGAGCAAGTGAGGAAAATCGCAGCAGATTACCATGCCAATTTCACATGGCAGCAGAAGAGCTCTGGAAAGGATAGATAAGGAAATTCCCATCAAACCGCTGCCAGCAAAATATGTGTCCAATAGGAAAAAACCACACAAACATTTTATAATAACCCCCCGAATAGTGATGGAGGAGGTTTCACCCTACAGCGTGGATGTGGTATTTTTAGCACAGCTGGTGATAATTACCATCTATTCACCATGTTCTGCAGTAAAAGGCACTATTAGAAATGCCACCATCAGAGCTGTACATTTACAAACACACACACACACACACACACACACACACAGGTGTACACATACAGCGCTCACAAAAATGTGCATGCATATTCATAATTATACAGGTAAATAGCAACAAATGATGCAACAGCAGTTTTTGATCGCAACTAAAGAATGCTAAACCATAACCATAACTTTAGGCTCAGACAGTTGAAAACACAATTAGCAATAAAAAATGAATGGTTGCTACATAATTTGCCAAGAGGCAACACTACGGATGCAGAACGATAGCTAGGCAAAGGCAATCCGTTACTATTACTATGATGGCCGAGCTGGTGAGGCAGGGATTCATTAGTGACGGATGTCGGAACACGATGCGGAACCTCCCACATTTGGACAGGGACTTACTCTGCATTTCATCTGTGACTATCAAGATCTTTCAATCCATTTTCTGGAAAATGTGATGCAAGTAGTTTTGTCATTACTTTATTTTCCAATTGATGTTAATTGTTTACATCAGCATAACCTAACTGTCAGACCTGAAGAAGGGCAAACTCAATTCAGTGGATCAGCAGGGTGGAGAAAGCAGCATCACTGGTGGCCAAAATAAAGAGGGGAGAATGGTGAAGATGGAGAGGATGACAGCACACTGGAAGTGTAAAGTATTTGTTTTGTATTTACCACGTCTGTGAACTGGTCAGATTTAGTCTGTGAACTAGGTCAATAAGAAAGACAACGTCTGTGAACTTGTCAGATATTTCTGTGAACTTATCAAGAGACAGACTGTGAACTGTCCCGGATTTAGCAAGGTTTACCGAGATTAAACTAAGCTTTGTAGCGACGGCTACATCTTAGTGAAAAGTAGAACTACTGCAGTCTTGTAATGGGTAACGAAAACACCAAGTAACCAGAGCCAAAAGGACGACCTGTGGTCGAAGAAATGTATTTATTTTTTTAATCATTTTTACCTGCTCTTTAATGTTTTAATTTGTTTTTTTTAATCGTTTTCTAACTGCTCTTTAATGTTTTATGTAAAGCACTTTGAATTGCCTTGTTGCTGAAATGTGCTATACAAATAAAGCTGCCTTGCTTTGTAAAAATGAAAAAGGAAGCACATGTTTTTCTTAACATTCTGTGCTGTTGATTGATTGATTGATTGATTGGTTGAGGGGTAATGCGTACTATAAAATTGCGACTATAAATATGATGATGACGAAGGTGATGATGAGTCTATGATACTAGTAAGTGCTGAATGAATATTTTGTCATAGTATTATTTAGGACCCACTGTTAAAAAAGTATGCATTTGTGAGGTGTGCTGAAATAAGTTAACAGAAACCTGTCCTATTAGGCCCTAAAGGAAATGGGCTCTGTGGTTTGATAGTTTCCGTTACTTGTTTTGTTCTGTGTCTTGCTGGTTTTGAAATTATGCTCTGTAATGTAGTAACACTGCATCATACACCAACTGCATCTGTAGTTACATTAATCTCTGATTAAACTATATTATATAAATGTGGTCACACACCATGCCAACAAGCATCTGGCATGTAAATGTAATTGTCATTATGATGTTTATTTCTCTCCTCCTTTATTTCACTTTCTTCTTCCTCCTTCTCTTCCTCTCCCTACTTATAGCATACTACATAGAATACCGAGTTTGTTGGTGTAATATCTCTTCTTGTTTAGAGGTATTTTGGCTTGAGTGTGGCTTCTCACTCTGTCCTAGACATTGTGAAACTCTAGATTACACTAAAGGCTCTCTATCAGCCATTATCAGTTCTGGAGCTGTGTCATTAAAGCTGACACAAAGGGACACTCTCTTCGCTGGGCTCATCTCATCTCCACCAAGTAATTGCTGGCATAAAGCACTGCTGTGATCCCACACAGTGTTACTGCCCCTCAAGCGGCATTTGAAAACACACAGACAAGTGTCCAGATGTGACACACACATGCAGATGCACAAACACATGCACAATACTTTACAAACACAAGTTCCTATATATGAAGGGAATTTTGTTTACATGCATCAACAACAACACACACAAGTACAGATAAAGTAAGATACATCAAGATATACAGAGTACACTCCCATATAAAACCTGTACAGGGAACCATATATATATTTATGCATGTAATCCATTTGCAAGGGCAGTTTGCAACAGGCAAACTTTCACAATTTACTCTTCAGTAAGCAAGATGGTTGTTATATTTGTGTGTGTGTGTGTGTGTGTGTGTGTGTGTATTTCCCCACTGTTAAATGAAAAGGAGTGGGTGGTAGTCTACACTCTTCCCATGCCAACAATAGTTGAAAATCGGCTAACAAGGCTAAGCTAACCTGGGCTCGTAGAACAACAAAGGGACATATCTACTAAAGGCTAACCTAGCTTGTAACACAGGGCCGGAGTGGGATTTTTAGGCCTGGAGTTTTATGCCTTAGACCGGCCCACTTTACTTCACGACTGGCTATATTAAAATAATGTAATTAAAACCTTAGTATGTAAGTCTGCAATACTGCACTGTTCTCTACAGCCTTGGAATTCAGTGTATTTTTGTAAAATATCATAATTTCCAATTCAGTGCAAACACAGTAAGTGTTGCTTCACAGTGTAGATGTATTAGAACAGTTAACATCTTTAACAACACAATATAAGGTTCAACAATATCAAAATCTATTTTCTGCGCAAATAAGTGTTCACAGATATCCAAACCTTGAAATGAAATAAAAAATATAAATAAAAAGACCTAAAAATAAAATAAAATGTATTCCACTTTCTAATGACACCATCATGTATTTTTTATTTTGTATAATATTGCATATTACTTTTATCCTATTCTTTTTCAGTCATAGGTTTGCATATTTACTATCCTATTTTTGATGATAAAAGGCATAATGGGTTACTAGTAACATGTGGGCATTGAAAGTGGTTATAATGCAACTAATCTGTTTATGTTTGCTTGTTCACACACTGTGCTACAACAGCTTACAGTAGATGTGTCTTCCACACTGCCAGCAGCTATTCCTTGCACACTACTGGCTCTGCATCTCACACAAAATCAACTTTAAAAAATTGTCATAATTCTCAGCACAAATCTCTAAAATCTAAAGTGAGTATCATTAATGTAGTGCCAAATCACCTGGCATTATTAATTATCTCAGGGTATTTTATTGTATAGAACAGGTCCACACCATACTCTTCATTATTATTAATTCTTATATTATTCACTCAATGAGCAATCCTACCTGCCTACTCTGGAGTTATGGGCTCATTGCCGGTGCTTGGTACTGGCTCTTTTTTGTCACTGTTAACAGCAAACTGGATGAGTGGCTGCTGCTGAGGAGCTACAAGAAAAAGTTTGATTCATAAACATGAACGCTGGTTTGCAGCATAGACTTATTTTGTAGTTTTATTCACATGCTGTTGCAACAACTAGTAACTTTAGAAAAACTACAACACCACACCGGATATAGCTAGACCGGGAAAAAAACAACAGGCACGCCGCACACACTTGTTTGGGCTTGCGAGCCGGCCGAAGAGTAGTAGGCTAACGTTACGTTTTGAGTGGATGGCGAGCACGAGACACCGAAATGGATGCCAATAAGATTCTGAATGGAAAGTTTACTTTTAAAAAGTTGCCAAATGGTTCCATTGACAAGACCAAAGTGATCTGTGTATTTTGTTGTTGTGAACTGAGCTATCATCGCAGCACGTCTTGTCTGAAATACCACTTGATGGCCAAGCACACAAATTCTCCGCCCCCTCGTCAAAGCCAGGCGACAAAAGCACAAAGCAAGCCGATCCACTTTTCCATGTTGATAAGAGCATTAAAATGAGAAAAAATAATTGAACAAAAAGAATTCTAGGGACATTTAGAATAGATAAAAATGTGTGATTAATTGCGATTAATTGTGAGTTAACTATGACATTAATGCGATTAATCGCGATTAAATATTTTAATCGTTTTACAGCACTAGTTGTAACAAGTAACGATGCGGCACATAAAATATTTATCAGCGTAAAAGTATTAAACTCATCGAAAATATGTACTGAAGTAAAAGTGGAGGTAGGAGAAAAAAATAATACTCCAGTAGAGTGAAAATAAAACCTTTTAGTACTTAAGTACAGTAGTGAAGTAGTTCTACTTCTGTTATGGTTTCGGTATTTTGCTTTGCATTTTGTTCTATTTCTGTTGCCTGTGTGTTTATTTCGTTGTGTATATTTCTGTTCCCTGTTTTGTATTGTGTTCTGTTTCCTGTTTTATTTTGATAGTCTAGTTTTCTGTCTTGTCGTGTCTTGTATTACTTCCTGAGTTTCCCGCCTTTTTTGATTAGTCTGTTTCTCCTAATGTGTTTCACCTGCTGTGTCACCTGCCCCTCATTACCTCGTTACCCAGTGAATTTAGTCCTTGTGTTTCCTTTGTCTGCTGTCAGATCGTCTTCTGCTTTTCCCGTCAGTTTGTGTGTTTTATAGTGCCATCTGCCACCCCCCAGTGTCAGTTTGGGTCTGTTTTTACTCTCTGGATTTTCCTTTGTTCTCAGTTCCTGGTTCTTTGGTATTTATCTTGCTTTTTCTGGATTTCATGTTTTTTTTTTTTGGTTTTCTGTTGAAGTTTTTGCCTGCCCCTCTCCCTTTGTTTTTTGGGACAAATAAATCCGCCAACCCAGACATCTCCTGCCTGCTTGCCTAATTTCTGCATTTGGGTCCTCTAATTCCCTGCACCCATCACATACTTCATTACCATCCATCTCTGTCAAACCCAGAGTGAACTTATTGCATCAGCTATGGGTGTTCGTGCAGTTAAAGCAACCACAACGTTTTTTTCCAATTTAAAAAAAAGCCCCCTTTCTCAAAACATAACATTGTGTGACTGAATTGCATTATGGTCTAAAGGTGGATCTCTTAGTTTTCAGTACAAAATTGTCTTGACGAAAGCACTTGCTGCTTCTTAGGAGCTTAAACTCTATGTCAAGTACAGCAGCTTAATTTTTTTCTTACATCAAACACCACTATAGCTGCAGTAAATCTCAAATTATCTCAATGTGATGTTATCTATAAGCCTGCAGCTAATTTGTTTGTTTTTTTATCATCAATCTTATTTTCTTGATTAACTGGTAACAGTGTATCCCTCACATGAGTAAAGCTGGAAACAGTATGCATGTAAAAGATAAAGGTATTTTAGTGTCACATACACATACATGTAGCAAAATTCATTCTCTGCATTTAACCCATCCCTCAAGGGAGCAGTGGGCAGCCATTTACAGCAATGTTTTGGAGCTTTTGCTTAAAAAATGGTTACAATTAATTGATTATCAAAATACATTTTCTTTTGATTGAAAGTTCTAGTTATCTATGTTTAATAATAATTATACACTATCTAAAACCAAAGAGGCCCACAAATGAAGTCTCTTTGAAGCATTGTTAAAATGATAGAGGGTGGAATATTCCTTTACAGCACAGAGGGGTAAATTGCAGAGTTTGTGGAAAATCAACCAGGTGACAAAAAAAAAGAAGAAAGGAAAGATTCAGAGCTAGACAGCAGTCAGTCAGTGGTCAAATGTAGTAATTGATCCACTTTAATGGCCCATGACAGCCGAAAACCACAGGGCATTCACTGTAATGCCTTAAAGAGCTGACAGAGTAAACACATACTCATCGCCACAGGCACACATAACACTCATGCCACCAACTTTTTAAGTAGTTTAGCAGCAAATACTCCCAAGTCGGCTTAGCATCATTTCCTCTTTAAAACTCAAGTTTTTCTGC